>JBBBDQ010000337.1:7172500-7200000 GCA_037127315.1 Ascarosepion bandense
ACAAACCTCAGTAATGATTGCCACATGTCGAGACGCCCTGTTTAGGATGTGGTTTCAGGCTTTCTTTCTTTTTTCCAATCTTCTCACTTTCTTTTTTGTTTTTATTTTCAATTGGAGTAGATAGATCTATCTATCGCCCGGTTCACACTCCACTCACGTCTATTGAACAGGTTAAGAGGCTCATCCCTTGTTGACTGTTTAGGATGTGGTTTCCGGCTTTCTCGTTTCCAATCTTTTCACTATTACGTAAACCCCTGCACATCAGTGGCGTTACCGCCTTGCTCGGGTGATACGATATATATATATATATCATCCCATGATCAATAAATCAATCCTTTGTTGTAAAGTGGGTTATTTCCTATCACACCAATATATCATATGGCCTGATAAACAACCCAGGTTCTATCCTTTCTAGCAATATCTCTCTCTCTCTCTCTCTCTCTCTCTCTCACTCTCTCTCTCTCTCTCTCTCTCTTATATATATATATAAACCTATTTATAAATGGAACTTTGTCTGTGTGTGTGTGTGTGTGTTTGCGTGTGTGCGTTACCTAAAGACTCCGAAACGGCTGAACCGATTTCCTGAAAATTTACGCAGTTGTACTATAAACGTCTGCGAGTGTTCTTAGCTAGGTTTTGTGTAGAGGTACCCCGATAAATATCGAAAATCGATAATCGAAAAAAATCAGGTTATAGAAGGAGTGGTCCGATTTTAATCAAATTTGATAAACTTATAGACAAAGACATAAGAAACGATATTCAGAAATTTAAAGGTTGCATTTCTTACAATAGTGCAGAAAATCGAAAATATATATATAAAAGCTTTCATTACACCCGAGCAACGCCGGGCTATACTGCTTGTATATATATATATATATATATATATATATATATATATATATATGTGTGTGTGTGTGTGTGTGTGTGTGTGTGTGTGTGTGTGTGTGTGTGTGTGTGTGTGCATGTGTGTGTATGTAACTTTCATTAAAAATAACAACGAGTTATGGTGAAGATTTTTATATAATTTTGTTTTTTTTTTCTGAACAGAAATTCTATAAAATTATTAATGTCAACTATAAACATAGCAAAAAAATGCTGACTGTATTTGAAATATAAAACATACTGATAACTCTACAATCACTCTACATATTCAGTTAAAAGTAAAATAAAATTCATTTTTGCTAATGGCTATATAGGCAAAAGCGCTTGGAGAAATAAAACATTCGGACAATTTTTATATAATTTTTGTACTTAAAAGAAAAAAGAAATTATAAGGTCACAAGAAAAATTATATAAAAGTCTTAACCATGACACCTTATCTGTAAATTATAATGAAACCTTCATAAAAGAGATATTGCCACCTACATACCTAATATTGCCACCTAAATACCTAATATATATATATATATATATATATATATATATATATATATATATATATATATATATATATATATATATATATATATTTGAGCAGCAAACTTTATTTTAATCCTGTTTCGTTGAAGATGACAGACAAGTGAAATTTAATCAATTTTTCATTTAATTTTTCAACATTCTTACGGTTTTTTTATTTGGTGGGAATTAGGGAGGGCAAAAATTATTCGTATTGTCTAATGTTCTGAGAATATTTGGACATTTCTTTAGCTATTTTCAAGGAGGGTGAGTTCAGATGCTTTTAATTTCTCTATGTTTGACTGCTTAAGAAGCCTTGGTAAATATTTATTTACACATTAAAATTACTCAGTTTTCTATCATGTTATCTACCACAAACGTATGCCTATGATATATTGATGTGTCAGAGAATAACTATAATATCCTTGGGCTGATGTTCGTGGTGGAGTGCGAAATTAGTAGTCACCATAGTGTTGTTTCTTATGCTGACTTTGTTTTTATCTATCAATCTCTCCTATATCTAAATCTAAACTTATTTATAAATGGAACGTTGTGTGTGTGTGTGTGTGTGTGTGTGTGTGTGTGTGTGTGTGTGTGTGTGTGTGCGTGTCCGTTAACTATAGACTCCGAAACGGCTGAACTGATTTTCTTTAAAATTTACACAGTTGTACTATAAGCGTCTGCGAGTGTTCTTAGCTAGGTTTTGTGTCGAGGAAACCCCAGAAAAATCTCAAAAATTGATAATCGAATTAATCGGTTTATAGAAGGAGTGATCCGATTTTAATCAAATTTGATACACTCATAGACAAAGACATAAGAAACGATATTCAGAAGTTTCAAGGTTGCAGTTCTTACAATAGTGCAGAAAATCAATTATATATATATATATATAAAAGACAAGATGTTTGTGTGCGTGTCTGTTTATCTACCTGTATGTCTGTATTTTTTTCAGCCCTTTTATTTTAGTTTTTGCATCGGGTTCTGCTCTAAGTAGGTATAATTGTAGTTCTTAGTCTCAGCCATGATACCATTTACTCACAGGACCTATTTCACCTTCAAAATTCAGTTTACAACGAAAAAACTTATTTGATATCGATACCAGGAAATCAAAATTTGACTTACATCCATTCATTTTTCTTTCAGTCTACGGTTTCGCTTTAACTGGAAACAACTACTGCTTTTTAGTCTTTCGTGCCAACGCCCAAAGAGTCTGAGCTCCAGGACCATGGATTAGTTTTAAAGCTTTCATTACACCCGAGCAACGTCGGGCTATACTGCTAGTATATATATATATATATATATATATGTATATATATATATATATATACAGAGTGGGGAGGAAGAGAGATGGGGAAGAGTGTGTGTCTTATTTTTAGACTAGATGTGCATGTGGTGTAATGGTTAATCATGTAAAATTACCGACCCGAATTCTAATTCCGATCAAGTTCTTTCTACTCATTTTCACATAAATAACATTTAAAAAGGTATGAATCAATCTGTTATTCCCAATTATGAATTAAATAGTAAGGCAAACTGCACTCTTCATTTTTGGTTGACAAACAGTCTCTAGGAAAACTGAATTCAAAACTAGTTGTGCATTGTTCTAGCATCTCCATCTTGTTACTAAAACCGCAGCAACACTTCTATCCAAGGCTAAGGCTCCATATTTCTCAGTAGATTCTACGGAACTTGAGTGAGCGACAAGTTAGCTAAGGTCAGTTTAGACCAATGGAATTAAATGAGAGAAGATTTGTGTTATTGTATCTACAGATGATATTCAGAGGTACGATAGATCAATGCAGGCAAATTTTTCTTGCGTGCATTCTTCAACTCTGGATAATAATCTTGTTTTGTATTTTAGTCGGATTAATATATGGAAGCCTAATGATTCTGAAAGAAGACTAGTTCTTTATCTAGAAATATAGCTTATTATTAAATGAGATTATATCAGTTGTTTTTTAACAGCTTCTAAACTGGAAACATCACATGACATACTAGTTTAGAATTGATGGTACTATTAGTGTAAAGAAGCATCAACTCTCCTCTTAGTATAGTTTAAATTAGTCTGTTACGTAGGTTTGAAATATATTAATCCGAATCACTTTTGTGATGGTTATTCTGGGTTAATCAAAGTTACTACATAATATTTTGAATGTATATGTTGAATTGATGACCAATGTTAGAGTGACCATGTTTTGGGTTACACAATGTCACTGATGAGACCAATATTGTTTCTCTAATTATGTCCAACAGACTTTAGTTTTCTTTCCGAATTACTTTTGTGATGTGCGGTAGATGGCCATAGAGCTGTTATTTCTTCTAGTGTACTATTTTCCAGACATATTCAAAGGGACCCTTAACACCCTGATTTAAGTGTCTTGCAGCTTTTTTTCCATCGTAAAAGAAAACAGATTATGTCATGGAAGAATGCTTGTTACATTTTAAACGATAAAGTAGGTTTGCAGTCGGTTATTTCACTATCGAGAATTCTTTTTTTTTTTATTGAATTAATTACGAATTGAATTCCAATATTCCGATAGAATTGAATCCAAAAGGAGTAAAAATGGCCAACTTTAAGACCATGAATTCACGAAAGACTTTTATCTATAATTTTGATTTTTAGCATTCTGCTTTACAATATACGTTTTTGTAAATGTTTTGACTGCGAACTGCTTTGCAATTTATACTTACCACAGAATTGCATCACAAAAAGAAGGTTTATTAGTGACCATGAATTAATTCACGAAAATCCTAATGAGTGAAAAGCACACTTCTACCTAAAATAAACATTTTCTATAGAAATGAACTGTAAATCTAGTTACAATAGAAATGTATTGCATCTGAAAATAGAAAGCTTGTCAGAGTGTACGAATCAATCTATGAATTGCAAACAAAATACGTTTATTATATGTATAAAATAATTTAAATCTTATTTCATCTTAGTAAATAATTAAACATGACACAAGTTCATCACGGCCAATAAACGAGAAGACATTTTTTTGCGTAATATTACGATGTAAAATTAAGAAAAAAAAATGGATGGACATCTGTGTAATTGTCTTTGTGTTTGTTCGCTTAACTTTGACTTGACGCATGCAAATATGTTTGTAAACGGGAGAAAAATGTTAAAATGGCGGAAGATGCGATTGAACATATTTGGGGCAGAAAATAAAGAAATAAAAATGCAAGCTATTGAACGTGTAGGTCAAGGTTATTGTCGTCTGGCATCGTAACTGCTAATTGATTAATTACACGTGTCAATGTCGCGTCATTTGTTAATGATAAAGCCGTTTTTATTGATTGGCCCCTAACCTCTGGCGTGAAACTCTAATAAATAACAGCAGCAAGGACAAGAATTCATCAACGTTTAAGAATTAAAATCTAAACAGCATCAAATATGAAGGATGCAGAGAAAGACAGAAAGAGCAGCAGAATTGTAATCGTTGCCTTAGTAGTTGTGGTACAGTGGATATCGGCTCGGAACGAGAAACCGGGGAGCCGAGTTCGAATTCCAGTTGAATCCATTGTATTCACTTACGCGCAAATACCCTTAGGAAAGGTATTAATCCGTCTCTTCCTTCCAGTTATGGGTTAAATAACAGGACAGATTGGGTTCTATAGCCTTGGTCGGCAACCAGTCTACCGCAGAAAGCAATGGCAACCTACTGCGGGATAATGTTCTGCCCAGTCAGTCATGTCTCTTTCGAGACATGATCGCCCAAGCGTGTATCACGTATGGCACTTTAACTGACTGACTATTAGCTGTGTTCGTTGCTAAAATTTTCATCTGATCAAAAGGATCCAGTTAGAATAAAACACACTTCGCAAAGAATAGAAATTAATCTATTGACCATTAGCGAAGGCTTTTTGTTTTTTGTTTTTTTTTAATCATATCACCCCGAGCAACGCGTTAACGCCACTGATGTGCAGGGGGCTACATAAGAGTGAAAAGATTGGAAAAAAGAAAGCCGAAAACCACTTCCTGAACAGGGAACAAGGGATGAGCCTCTACACCTGTACAATAGACGTGGGTGGAGTGTGAACTGGGCGATAGTTTAGTCTATCTACTCCAATGGAGAAAAAAAATGAAAAAGAAAAAAAGAAAAGTGAAAAGATTGGAAAAGAGAAAGCCGGAAACCACGTCCTGAACAGGGAACAATGGATGAGCCTCTACACCTGTACAATAGACGTGGGTGGAGTGTGAACCTGGCGATAGTTTAGTCTATCTACTCCAATTGAGAAAAAAAATGAAAAAAAAAGAAAAGTGAAAAGATTGGAAAAGAAAAAGCCGGAAACCACATCCTGAACAGGGAACAAGGAATGAGCCTCTACACCTGTACAATAGACGTGGGTGGAGTGTGAACCAGGCGATTGTTTAGTCTATCTACTTCAATTAGTAGACACCCTTTCTATCTTTCTTATTTACCTTTGAGTTTCAAATATAGATGGTTGTCTGAAAAGTAACAGGACTGTGTTTGCTGCGTGAGTTATGGTCGAAAGTGAAATAAACAGACTGTGTTAACATCTAACATGATATCCTGGAAGTACATAATTACAACCTTAAGTTTCTGCAAATATTGTATTTTTCTTCAGATGCTTTTGTGCCTGGACACATTGCGTTATTACGGAAATGCACCTGCTCACAGCGCCTTGAGCATCCGACTGTTTCTGGCCGAGAAAAACATCGTCGTACTGAAACAATCTCCTTATTTTTCTGATCTTCTTTGTGACATTTTTCTTTACCTTAAACTCAAGCGGATCGTCAACGGAGCCCGTTCTTAAAGCATGAGGCCCATTAATAGGGAGTCATAAAGACGGAGATGAGGTGGTCACCCAAAAAGAATCCTCACAGTAGTGTCTAAAAGTGTGACAAAAATGGATAGGAATGGGCATTAGACATGACGGGGGAATACTTTCAAGAAGAACCATGTAGTTTGTTGATTGGAATTTAAATAAATTGTTTGTGACACCAGACCTGTAACCTTCAGACAGACCTTGTATAGTCTAGGAATCTTATTCATTTTGGAAGGAAAATCTATCAACGACATTCTTATTCCAATCCGAGATTTTTCTAACATATTCGGAAAATTATATTCCTTCACCTAAGGCCAATTCTTGTAACCTGTCAATGCAGAAACACCTGCACATATTGAAATCTTCTGTTAGTATATGTAGCTTGATAGTATCTGTAACTGGCTTACTATGCCTATTGTTACCGCACCTGGTATTCCCCTCCTAATAATGATAAAGTTCAACGTTGCTTAACTTTAGTGATAACAAGAGTGCCGGTGTTTCAACGTGATATGCCCGTTAGCAAAACTATATTCCATCACTTAATTTAAACTGTGCGCCTTCTTAGACAAAAAGGTTTAATTACTAAAAAATATTTTAAATCGCATTTAAAAATGATAGAAGTAAAATTACCTTGTCTTTTCGAAATATTTTTTTTTAATCATATCACCCCGGGCAAGGCGGTAAGGCCACTGGTGTGCAGGGGGCTACGTAAGAGTGAAAAGATATTGGAAAAGAGAAATCCAGAAACCACATCCTAAACAGGGAACAAGGGATGAGCCTCTACACCTGTTCAATAGACGTGGGTGGAGTGTGAACCGGGCGATAGTTCAGTCTATCTACTCCAATTTTGATATGGTTCAAACTCATTCCGCTAAGAATAGAAACGAACACGTAAAAGATTTGGTTAAGAAATGCTCTTCACGCGTTTTAGGTGAAATTGTAATGGTCAGTCATGAAACTCCGTCAGTAGTTGTGATGACGACATGGTTATGCTGTGTTTCAAAAGCAGACGCATACATTGGTCAAGTACAGTGCAGGGAATGAATAGAGTGTCGCTGATTGACTCAAATTTTGAGCTGCCTTATTATAACTCTGTAGAAATAGTCTTGATAGGTGAAGACGGTCGTCTTTACCAGAAGAGACATAGTCCTAAAAGACATGCTGTTTCAGCTTATAAAAGTCAGCCAGATTCTCAAGGTAAAATCGCGCATAGTATTCAATCTAGTCTCCTCCAGAGAAACGAAAGATGTTGTCCGTCAGAGCTTGTAGGCGGTGTGAATGTGAACGGGTAAGGAATGGATAAATGATTTTTAGGGAAGGATGGCTGGAAAGAATTTTAGATAACGGACTAATCCTCCTGATTGAACAAGTGTAACGGTTCTAATCGCTGTGGTCATCACCAAAAAGCAACAAAGTCTGCGGTGAGAGGTTGGGGAATTCCTTAAAACTCATGAAGGGAATAATGTAATAAAGACAGGAAAAAAAAAGATGAAAGCTTATTTTGAAATATATGGCCGTAAAAAAAAGAGGATATATTGAAAAATGTGGTCCGTGGAAAAAAAAAAAGAAATATATTAAAATATATGCGTAAAAGAAAGAAAGAAAGATCGAAATGGTTAACGCAAATGAAGGGAGATATTTTTTTTTTTTTTTTTTTTTTTTTAATCATATCACCCCGAGCAAGGCGGTAATGCCACATTGGAAAGAAAGAAAGAAAGAAAGAAAGAAAGAAGAACGAAAAGAAAAAAGAACGAAAGAAAAAAAGAACGAAAGGGAAAAAAAACGAAAGAAAAAAGAACGAAAGAAAAAAAGAAACGAAAAAAAAAAGAAACGTAATAGCATGAATGACGGAAGATATACGAAAAAGAAAGAACAAAAGAAATAGCTAGCACGAATGAAGGAAGATATATCATAAAGTGTGTAAAAGAAAGAAGGAGAGAAAGAAAGAAGGAGAAAGAGAGAAAGAGAGAAAGAAAGAGAGAAAAAGAAAGAGAGAAAAAAGAGAGAGAGAGAACGAAAAAAGGGTTAGCACGAATGAAGGAAGATATATCAGAAAATGTGTAAAAGAAAGAAGGAGAGAGAGAAAGAAAGAGACAGACAGAAAGCGAGAGAGAGAGAGAGAGAGAGAGAAAGAAAAAAGGGTTAGCACGAATGAAGGAAGATATATCAAAAAGAATTTCATGGGAAGAAAGAAAGAAAGAAAACAGAAAGAAAGAAAGAAAAAAGAAAGAAAGAAAGAAAGAAAGAACCAAACTAGGAAAATCGAGAAGATACTAAATGAAGGAAGAGGCGAGCAAATGGGGAAAAGAAAAGCAAGAATAAATAAAACAAAAGAAATACGAAAGAAATAAGAACCTATAGAAAAAAAGCGAAATCTCGAAAAACTAAGAGGAAGATAAATTAGGAAACGATTGATGGGATTTGAGCAAAGAAAGAAAGAAAAATGATTTCAAATGAAAAGAGAAAGTAACAAAAAGAAAAAGAAATATAAGAAAGATGCACGGGAATACAAGTTCCAATGTTGCTTCTGCTTTCCTTCAAACTTCATCTTTGCTCACATCTTATCTCTCGTCGTTTTGGTACAGTGGATATCGGCTCGGAACGAGAAACCGGGGAGCCGAGTTCGAATTCCAGCTGAATCCTTTGTATTCACTTACGCGCAAATACCCTTGTGAAAGGTATTAATCCGTCTCTTCCTTCCAGTTATATAACAGGACAGATTGGGTTCTATAGCCTTGGTCGGCAACCAGTCTACCGCAGAAAGCAATGGCAACCTACTGCGGGATAATCTTCTGCCTAGTCATTCATGTCTCTTTCGAGACATGATCGCCCAAGCGTGTGTCATGTATGGCACTTAACTGACTGAATCTTAACATTCGTCGCCTGAACCACATTTCTATCGCTTTAAGTCTTTTATTCATCTTTTTAGGAATTATCCCACATTCTCTGCTATACAAGAGATTCTGCGTTGTTTTCTTTGTTTCTAAGGATAGTTTTCTATATCTTAATACTTTGCTTAATTTCTAGAAGACATTGTTATTCTCATGAGCCTTTAGAATTTTGTATCAAATTTTAGATTTTTTTCGATTTCTCTGTGAATGTTTCTTTTCTTCATGAGTTGAATTTCTTCCCTTCCTCTAACAAAGAAAACTTAACTCCTTGCAAGCAACCCAAATGTTCATTGATTCAAAAGATAGTGCTACAAATACTGCTTTGTTTGATAGATTGTTTGTCAAAATAGTATCCGCCAGTTAGAAATAAAAAAACAAATATATATATATATATATATATATATATATATATATATATATATATATATAATACTATTTGAACAACAAAACAATTCTGTTTCTTCAACAGAAAATCGACAATACTATGAGAAATTATTTAACACTTGTCAGAGGAGCTACAGTAGCAACCGAGCTAATCGTTTCTAATTACGGAACTGAGAAGAAAAAAATTTGTAATCAATCGTAGGTGCAGGAGAGGATTTCCGATATCGGTTCAGGGTTTTCGTAACGAACAGTGAGACATCCGCCTGCTTTTATATGCCTGGGAAAAATGCAAAGAATTAAAAATGTGCAAGAAAAAGGATTTTCCTTTCCGTTTTTCTTACAATTTTCTATCGAATGTGTTTGTCATTATTTCAAAATTGCTAATTAATAATCAATAGTGTTGGTATTTATGAAATGCATCGGTGAGAAATAACTAATCTGTTTACTTATCAAATGAAAAGCTCCTTCAAATTTGCTTTGAGACAATTTCCAATTTGCATTAGTGATACTTGTAAAACTTAGCTACCCATTTTCTAGAGGCTTTAAAGATTTAGTGCATTCTTTGAGAACTAATATACGAAACTAGGTAAACACGGAACAAGTTCTGAAAATAACCAGCCCTTCATAATCTTTCCAGATCAAATTGCACGGGTATTATGTAACTAAACAATTTATTATAAGGGAACTTACTGCATATACATAAACATAAACTCTCCCTTGGAGTTATTCAATCGTCACTGAGATTTCAATGAATGAGTTTATGTACTATATGATCGTTACTGTCTTCATGATAAAGTGTTTGCCTATTTATGGTGCATCGTCCGCGTCTTTATCTGATTTTTATTTTATTATTTCTTTATAAAATAATAATATCACCATATATTTCACATTCCCCTAAAATCTAGATTCACATGCCTGCAATTCCTAGATTTCCCTAAAATTAATACCACTGACAAAAAAGAGATTTCAATCGTATTTCACTGACTGTTTTTTATGACATCAATTTTTTGTGCATTATTTAAAACCGAAATATATTTTGGATTATTAGAATATTTTAATTTATTTTTTGAGTAAATATTAAATTAACAATTTTTTAGAATAACAATGAATTTTCCAGATACAATTATTACTATTCAATCCATAGCTGGAGGAGAAGTTATATATTCACAGCTTTCCTGAGGGTATTTGCGCCTAATAAATGTTACGAACTCAGCTTTCGATTTTTCCTTCTGGGATACTAGCCATTGAACCAACAATACAATTTTTAAAAATCGTGGACGAGATTATGGTTAACCTGAAAGAAAACTATGCAGATGGATTTTTTTTAGTTTTAATGTGAAATTGCTGCTAAGATATATGAGATCACAAAAGGACTGCGTTAAAAGATGATAATGTTTTGTCTGCGAAAAGAGATTCCGGATTTGCAGAATAGAAGGAACTTTTTCTTTAATCATGTCACCCCAAGCAAGGCATTCCACTGCCACTATAGCGCAGGGGGTTACATAGGGCGATAGACGAGTTAGGATGTACATAGGGGGAGAGTTGGGGAGAATGGGTGTGAGTTAGCGTGTTAGGAGGTTACCTTAAGGTTAAGTTACCGTAAGGTTGACTTTACATTTAAACTCCTGGAGGTTATAGCCGTCGGGGAAGCAAGCATGCGGAAGGGAATTCCACAGGCGGGAAGTGCGAGAAAAAAAGCTATTGGAGTAGAAATTGCGGTTACATTTCATCGGTTTCACTGTAAAAGGGTGGGACCTAGTTGCCAATCTAGTATCTCGTGCAAACTCACACCTAGGGGGCACCAGTGATTTATGTTCATCAGAGCAGAAGCCATGAAAGTATTCATAGAAGAGGCACAGGGAAGCCACGTCACGCCGGTGAGAGAGTGACTGCAGGCGGTCAGCTAAGTGAGAAAATGAATTTAGAGATACTCAGCTATGACATGACATTTATACTTGCATTCTGTATTTGCATGCTTATTTATAGTCTCATGATTTCTTTTTTTTATATGTCATGCCCTTTACGACAAAGGCGATCATGCCCCCCCCACATCCCCACGATTCATTGTATCTTTTAACATCCTTTTGTGCTAGTATTTCTCCCAAACCATGCCCTGTCATCCACTTTCTCAAACCCATCAATATGTCTCGCATTGTTTTCTTCTCTCTTTCCGCCTATCGGTCCTGTGAGTATCATATTCTCCAATCACTCCCTCTTCATTACGTGTCTTAAAAACTTCAGCTGTCTCTTCCTAATGGTAAGCATATATTTCCTTTTTATTTCCATTCACCCTAAAATCTCGTCGTTGCTTACATACTCGGTCCATGCTATCATCAGAACCCCATTTCTGTTGCTTCAAGTTTTCCCTTCATCTTTGATGAGATTGTCCAGCATTTGTTGCCATATAGGTGGACAGATAACATATAACAGTCAAGTACTCTTTTCTTTGTTTTCAACGTAATCTTCTTTACATAGCTTTGGAATCCCTCTTTGGCCATCCCAATAAGCTTTCGGATCTCAGTGTCACACTTGTCGTCCTCTGTTAGAATATTTCTGCAGCTGCTTGATTTTAGTATCCCCGAACTGCAATTGATATTTTGTGCACCTTTTTTCTTTTCTTTTTTTACTGATGGACATGCATTCAGTTTTCTTGTAGTTTCTGTTTAATCCTTTCTCTTCTCTTTCCTTTGATAACTTCGGTAGAAGCGGCTAGTTATGCATAAGAAAAACGTGCAAGAGGAACTTTAACAATTTAACACAAACAGCACTATATATATAGTGTATGGTTAGGTTTTGAAGGCTGTCACAATGCATTTAGTAAAATAAAGGAAGGTAAAGTAATTTTTGGGTTTTACCTATTTATTATCTAAACTTATTTATAAATGGAACTTTGTGTGTGTGTGTGTGTGTGTGTGTGTCCGTTACCTATAGATTCCAAAACGACTGAACCGATTTTCTTGAAAATTTACACAGTTGTACTATATGCGTCTGCGAGTGTTCATAGCTAGGTTTTGTGTCGAGGTATCCCGGTTAATATCGAAAATCGATAATCGAAAAAATCAGGTTATAGAAGGAGTTGTCCGATTTTAATCACATTTGATATACTCATAGACAAAGACATAAGGTACGATATTCAGAAGTTTCAAGGTTGCAGTTCTTACAATAGTGCAGAAAATCGATAATATATATATATATGTGTGTGTGTGTGTGTGTGTGTGTGTGTGTGTGTGTGTGTGTGTGTGTGTGTATATCGAAAGAGACATTACTGACTGGGCAGAAGATTATCCCGCGGTAGGTTGCCATTGCTTTCTGCGGTAGACTGATTGCCGACCAAGTCTATAGAATCCAATCTGTCCTGCTATTTAACCCATAACTGGAAGGAAGAGACGGATTAATACCTTTCCCAAGGGTATTTGCGCATAAGTGAATACAATGAATTCAACTGGAATTCGAACTCGGCTCCCCGGTTTCTCGTTCCGCGTGGATATCCACTGTACCACAAATTGGAAACAACAGTACCGACATGCTTCCCAATTGAAGGGAGGTATTTTTTTGTTATAGACTTGATAGGTTTATTTCCCATCTATGTGTCATTTGACACAACGACCATTTTTTAGTCGACCAAGGTATTTTGTCAAAATGCTAATTCCTTTTGAAATACCAAACATTTTAATCTGAAACAGATACAAAATGATCAAGTAGAATGCTTGTAGAATTCTAGAATATTTTTATTCATGATTTTCCAGATACACTAGATTCTAGTCAATAGCAAAAGTGTAACCGTAACTACTCCATCCTTAATTATATCATAACAGGTGATAAAGATGAGTTACATACAAAAATTTTAGAACCTATCCCAAAATATAATGTTGTGCGTACGATATGAAATTTAAGGGATTGTTCCTTCAGAGTTTTTAAAATAAATAAAACTAAATGCACATTTCTACATTTAACAGCTGCAAGTTTTCCATAAGTGTTATTTTTTTTTTTTTTAAGTGCTCAGTTGAAAAATATTGTTTTCCTCCATGGTAACGCAAGGGTTCATACAACAAAAATAACAGAGGAAATAATTTGGAAACATGACTGGTCTCTTCCACCGCCACCCACGATATTTATCTGATCTTCCACGAAGAGACTATTATCTTTTTCTATTATCTTTGTCTTATATATTATATTTGTCTATTATCCTTTTTATATACGGGGTATATTATATTTGTCTATTTTATCTTTTATCTTTTATTTTTTATATCTTATATAAAATATATTTTATATCTTTATATTTTAAAATTTTTTATATTTTTATATATTTTATTTTTATATTTTTTATATTTTTTTATATTTTATATATAAATTTTTTATATATAAATATATATATTATATATAAATAATATATAAATAAATAAATAAATAAATATACATAAAATATAAATATATTTAAATAATTAATAAATAAGAAATTTATAAGAAATTTATAAGATAAATTATAAGAAAATATAAGAAATTATAAGATAAATAAGAAATTTAAATAAATATATTTAAATAATAAAAAATAAATAAATATACGTAAATAAATAAATATATTTTTATATATAAATAAAATTTTTATATATAAAATTTTTATGAATATAAAATTAAAATTTTTGTACACAGAATACACACACATACACACACACACACAAATACAGCAGCTAGAATACACACACATACACACGCACACACACGCATACACATACAGCAGCAGCAGACAGCCAGGAACAGCCATTCTTTGAGAGGCCGTGAAGATATCCGGACAGACAAAAGCTTCTCCGCCATTCTGAAGATGAGATTTTGATTTCGAAATATTAATGTTTAATAAATAGGCAATACCCAGACACTTCTTTACCTTCCTTTATTTTACTCAACGCATTGTGACAGCTTTCAAGACATAATCCATATAATTTTTTTTTATATTTTTATATTTTATATTTTTATATTTAAAAAATATAAAATATAAAATATATTTTATATTTTATATTTTATATTTCATCTTTTTATATACAACGAATATTATATTTGTCTATTATCTTTTTTGCTCGCTGCAAAATGTTCTTTTAGGAAAACCATTCCCCAATGAAAACTAGAAGTCGTTGACACTTTTTCACATAAAACCAGCGGAATTTTACTTAAAAGTAATCAAAGAGCTGCTTGCTAACTGGCCACAAGACATTACAAATAGCAGTGTATATTAGTGAATATTTAATCTAATAAGATTTAATTGTACATGTTTTTAAGAAGAAATTTGATAAAAACAGGAATTATTCATGACTCAACATACTGGGTACATTGAACTTAAGTATATTATATATTTTTATACTGTTTATTTTACTGGGTTAAGTTGGTACAATTAATGCGACAGCTTAACACAGCGTGACAAGTAGCCTCCAGTTTCAATTTACCAACCAATCCCAAACACTTATCTTTGCGTATATTATTTGAAAACTTTTTTCTGTCTAACTACTTGAAATGTATTATATATAATGCATTTAGCTACTTCCTTTGTATAAAACCTAAATTCTCATTTACGTAGATTACAACAAGAACGAAGCACAAGTTTCTTAATGCGTTAGTTCGTCAGTTAAGTGCCATACGTAATACACGTTTGGGCGATCATGTCTCGAAAGAGACATGACTGACTGGGCAGAAAACTTTCCCCAGTAGTCTGTCATTACTTTTTGCGGTAGACTGGATTCCAACAAAGGCTATAGAACCCAATCTGTCCTGCTATTTGACCCATAGCTAGAGGGTGAAGAGATGGATTAAGACCTTTCCTATGAGTATTTGCGCGTAAGTGAATGCAGCGAATTAACTGGAATCGAATTCGGCTCTCAGATTTCTCGTTCCGTGACGACATCCACTGCCCACATCCACAACGCACTGTTAATGTGTAAAAAGATGTTTTAATACAGGCAAGATATTATTGAAAAGATATTATTGAAAAGATATTATTGAAAAGATATTAGATATTATTGAAAAGATATTATTGAAAAGATATTATTGAAAAGATATTAGATATTATTGAAAAGATATTATTGAAAAGATATTAGATATTATTGAAAAGATATTAGATATTATTGATAAGATATTAGATATTATTGAACAGATATTAGATATTATTGATAAGATATTAGATATTATTGAAAAGATATTATTGAAAAGATATTAGATATTATTGAAAAGATATTAGATATTATTGATAAGATATTAGATATTATTGAAAAGATATTAGATATTATTGAAAAGATATTAGATATTATTGAAAAGATATTATTGAAAAGATATTAGATATTATTGAAAAGATATTAGATATTATTGATAAGATATTAGATATTATTGAAAAGATATTAGATATTATTGAAAAGATATTAGAAACTTTTTAATCATCATCATTATCTTTGTATTCCATTTGTAAGGAGGAAGAAGATCCAATCAGACAGCTACTTCCTCAGAACTGTTACAATGTGGTAGAGAATCCCGAAAGAATGCTTCCCTGATGACTACAATGTCTAGGGTAAATCGTTATCTTCATAATATGCACTTCTAATTTCTCCTTTACACACTCGTTCTGTAACCCTTAACACAAAGAGACCCTAGGGTCTTGAATTAGGTGAAGGATATTAATAAAAAAATAAAGGTGACCCAAAAATAAATCTAAAAGTAAAAAATATTATATATGTTGCTATGCATGCATAAGTGCATTATTTATACACCCACGCATACAAACACACAAATACACATATACAATAAAACAAAGGCGAAATATATAAACTATGCGTTTCACCTAATTGATATGTTTCAGCTTTTCCAGGTCAGAATGTAAGATAAAATTGTATACTCTAAAATAGGTTGGGCTCTTTGAAAATAAGAAGAGTTATAAATTAAAATAACTTTTCAAAATCGACGACCAGAAGCTCTTGGTATCTGTTGGATTTTAAATCAGCTTATCAAAACGAGAATATATTTCACATGCACACACAAACATATGTCAAAAAATTCCGAAGTTACGTTAGTTAAATAGGTATTTTGGCGAGAAAATTCTCGCTTCTACAGTAACGATCAAAAACTAAAATTTTAAAAATTATTTGCCTCAGTAAAAAGATAATGCTAATAATAATACATAGATCCCTCCACCTTGATCATTTTAATATTAATAAAATTAATATTAATAGGATCTGTTTTTTGGGATTTTACATATTTTCTCATCCTTTTATGGATCTTATATATATATATATATATATATATATATATATATATATATATATACTCAGTACTGTATATATATATCGTTGCTTTATATATACTTCATTAAGAACGACTGAAAAGGAACATTTTATTTACTTTTTGATTTAATCTAAAATACAAAAATACTATTTTAATCACAATATCAAAGGTACCTCGCTATAAGAGAGGCGCTACAAATCAAAACAATTTTTCTATAGCTATTAATCTTACATTATTTAGCATTAGAAATTGAGTTTTGAAAATTTTAAGAAAAAAAATTGGCAGACGTTTACGCGATGCCTGGCCGCGCGCGTCATGTGATAACTTTAAAGAACTCCCTTTTTCAAAAACACAAAAAAACAAAAACTTCGTTACAGCCAAATATGAGGACAAAATAACATCAGAAAAATAGCATCCTTGAAAATAGTGAAAATACTTGAAAATACTTTTACACTTTTTATCTCCAGGAAAAAGAAAACATGTAAGAATACTTAAAATTTAAATAAAAAATGAATAAAATCCTTCTAGTCGGCCGTTTTTAACGAAACGTTTACATGAAATTTAGCTACCTATATATATATATATATATATATATATATATATATATATATATATATAAAGAGAGAGAGAGAGAGAGAGAGAGAGAGAGAGATAGAGTCTAGAGTATGAAATATGTAAGGGTTAAAGTGCTCATTATCAGGATGGAGCGCAAGCCAACATAAAAGTGGCAATTTATGTCATAACTGAGAGGTGACAGTGGTGGTGGTCTAAAAATTGCGTTTAGTATGAAAAAAAACCTTCGCCTCTGGGTGTTAATTTATATATATATATATATATATATATATATATATATATATAAGCATGCAATGTATATATAGAAGAATCCAAAAGAGTAACCTGTACATAAAGTGGTAGGATAACTTTCTAAGAGAGCTCTAAATATATATGTATATAAATACATATAGAGCAAATATAAGAAAAAATTAAGGCAAACACCTTATTTCATGGTAAATCGGGAGTTTAGGCCTATTTTAGGCAAACCATCATCAGCGTCTGTCTTTATTGTACAGAAGATTTTACGCGTGCTCTTTGATTATATGTTGCGTATATATATGCTTAAGTATGAATTTTGTGTGTGTGTGTGTGTGTATTCGCCGAACTGATTAAATGATGTATTTTTTGTTAATTTTTTTCTTTTAGGAGAGCGATCTTTATTTTTATTCCAATTTTTTGTGGAGGTCTTTGTTTGAGAATTTCATTCGTGTAAAATCTTCTGTACAATAAAGACGGAAGCTGATGATGGCTTGCCTGAAATAGGCCATACTTCCGATTTACCATGAAATAACGTGTCTGCCTTAATTATATATATATATATATATATATTGGTAGTTATATATGCATGTAGTTTTGGAAATATTATTTTCAATTTGATGTCGATTGATGAATGTTTTCATTTAGCTATAGGCGGCAGTGATTTATTAATTTTCGAATATTTATTTTCAAGATGCCTGAGACTATCTGTATAAAAGATTGGCGTAATAATATATTTATCTGCTCCTTAATTCGTCTTGTGTGCTAAAAAAAATTAATTAAAAATGATGAATACCTCAATATCAATTTGAGAGTGATTGGTTTATCAGTGAAGTGTATCCTTAAGCAGAAAAATAAAAGCGTACATTCTCTTTGGATTTCATAATTATATTTTAAATTTTATTAGATTTTCATATGTATATTTTAAATGCCATCCTCTGTAAAGGAATAATAAATAAAAAATATAGACCACTATAATTTACAAGGTTTAAGGCACTTATTCAATGTGCCGTTTAAGCTCGTGGGTGATAATGGATGTCCAGAACTTCATGTCATTTGTAGGGTTTCTGCCAACCACTAAATAGGTTATTAGCTGCTTTCTTCTATCCAAATTGCCTTCATTAAGTAATTTCTGTGTAAGATTCTGCAGACTCTCTTTTTTTATAATTCTGTCTGTTTCTGATTTTATGCATAAATATTGTTTTCATTTTTCTTAAAACTCCTTCTCTACTTACACGCTCCCTCTATATTATTCTCAGGATCCTTCTGTAGGACCAGAGTATGTTTATTTATCTGTGACTAGATTTTCTAGCATTCACTGTCATAGTTTGCAGACCGATATTTTGTAACACTTCAGCATTTTTATTTTTATAGGATTCTAACAAAAATGTCTAGTTTCTTAATACTTTACTTAGTTTTAGGTCGGCATCATTCTCAATTTCAATGAGTGTTCGAATTTTCAGTGTTAAAGCATTTATTAAATATTTAAATGTTCGTACTTCCTTGATTTTGGTTTCTCCCATTCGTAATTAGCATCTTGGCCTGTTTCTTTTAGATAAAACCATACATTTTGGCTTATGTATTTTTCAAGAGTAGAACAATAAAGAAACAACGTTATACATATTTAATAAAGAACACCCAATTAGCGCTTACCTCTTCGGTCTTTTATGCTAAGCCAACACACAAGAAATTTTATGCCACTGTCAATCTGTCAGTACGGATTTCAATTTCTGTATCTACTTTAATATATATATATATATATATATATATATATATATATATATATATATATATGGATGTATGCATGTTCCTCAATAAGTGTGTGCGCGTTAGCATATAGTCTGTATGTACGTTTTACATACATGCTTGTTATTTATTTTTCATATATATATATATCTTTATATATATATATATATATATATATATATATATATATATATATATATGGATGTATGCATGTACCTCAATAAGTGTGTGCGCGTTAGCATATAGTCTGTATATACGTTTTACGTACATGCTTGTTATTTATTTTTCTTTTGTATTCTAATTGGGATGCTGTTAAGAAGATTCAAGAAATTGTTTCCTTCACACCAATTCCAGCAGCAAAAACCAATCATGTTTTTCGCAAAAAGCGAAAATGCCAGATGCTTCAACCCCGCACTAAACATCTGCCTCGTGCATGTCTTCTTCATTAACAAAACACTTCCCTCCGGGATTGACAGGGCATCGTCGAATACGCAATCATCGTACTGTTATTCTCACACAAAATAACTCATTGGACAGTCATCTGTAAAAATGTTTAAAAAAGAATAGGGAAGAAATAAAAGATGAGGGGTTTGGCCAAACGAGTGAGAAGATCAAACTTTAATCGTGGCACGTAAAAACTGAGTGCTCCCACGAGCTTCAGGAAAATCCATTTTTGTTTGGTGCACAATCTAAAGCAATTTCCACTCAATGACCGATGATCTCAAGGATTTTCTGTCAAACACAAACATCATTCTTAAGCAAAATTACTAACTTCATGTCATTATCTGAGATATCATTAAATCTACAAAAACACTCACATATTGTTCATTGTGAGTAAGACAGAAAACGAACGAGTGGCACGTTTCATTTGAGGAAGAAACTTCCTTCAGACAAGTAACGGTTTCGTTGATCTAATCAGTCATGTTTTAATGATGTTAATTTTAGTCCATTCTATTAAATTAAGCAATAATGAAAATATAAAATCCCAAAAGATTGAATGAGTCTAATTTTTTAGTTCTAATCTCATGTTTAGTGTAGAATAAATCTGAATATTTAAAAATTTGATATTTATAAATATATATATATTTGATTATTGAGATAAACTTTAGAAAATAAAAATAAATAAATAAACAGTCGTAAAGTATATATATATATATAATTCTTGAATATTTAAGCCGGTAGATGTTTAATAATAAAATATCTTTAATAATAAAAACAGAGCGTATACTTAAATGAGTATCTATTAAAAATACCATATAAACAGATAAGTTTTATATATATATATATATATATATATATATATATATATATATATATATAGTTAAATAAAATAAAGACAAGAGGAAAACTGTATTTTAAATCGCCTAACGCGTTTCGTCCTGTGATGGACTTTATCAAGGCAAAAAGACGAAATGAGCTTTATTCTAAATTACGTATCTATAAACAAACAGTGTTGGTAACCACAAAACGCTCACAAATCATTTCAAAAGATCAACAGATTTTATGAACATCTTTGTGGTTACCAAACATTGTTTGTTTATAGATACGTAATTTAGAATAAAGCTCGTTTCGTCTTGATAAGGTTCATCACAGGACGAAACGCGTAGGCGATTTAAAATACAGTTTTCCTCATATCTTTATTTTATTTAACCAATCTGTCCTTAATCTCAGATTATAACTGAGTATATATATATATATATATATATATATATATATATATATATATATATATATATATATAAACGAATGCAAATTATTTAAAAACGTTACATATGAAAATAATTTTAAATAATCATAAATACGAATTTATTTCAGAGTTTACCATTAAAAATTACATAGAAACAGATGTTTTTCATATTAACATTTGCTTTATATAGATAACCGGAAATTTAGAATATATTGTCTGTTTATATTTTTTGCACTGAACAAATATCATATATATATATATATATATATATATTGATCAAATCTATTAAAAAATCGAATATATTGTTTTTAGAGACTGTAAAACCTTCAATGGCGGTGTCGTCTAGATTTTAAATTTGAAAATTTATTTACCTTATAAACTTTTTATCATATTTTGGTAATAATACACAATTTCTTTCTCATGCCTCACAAAAAATTATTTCTCTCTTTGATAAGTGTCGGGAAATAATTTCTGATAATCATTGTAGTTCTAGGTATAAAATAGACAAAATCCTGTTCACCTTGACAAGCACTAAATTATGTAATTCCACGTATATCAATCGGAGTATTTATTATTATTTTCAATTTCTGCTATTGTCACACTGAATACAAAGTCTGCGAAAAGACCTAAGCAGGTAGTGGTGTGTTGCTATGGCTACATTTTATGATTTGGTTTCTAACTCCCATAACACTAGCGTTACATAGACAAAGTTATTCTTAGTGCTTGGCCTATACACATCAAAACAATTCTTGAATTTCTCTTAATCTGAGTTTTCCAAATATTTTTCAATCTGTGGTTATGTTCCTTTTTTTATCATTTCAAGCGAACCTATTATAGCTGGTGCTATTATTGTTTCATTTTACACAATTTGTTTCTATTTCGATTTCCAAGTCTTTATACTACGATTGTTTCTCAGATTCCTTGGTTGCTATATTACAGTCTGCTAGACAAGCCATATGATTTAGTAGGCAAGATTTGTCTTTTCGGTTTTTCACAATTATTTCTGTCTTATTTACTTCAATCTTTCTGTCTGTAAAGATGGTGCAGTCCTATAGAATTGAGATGTATTTTATTTCTGTAACTGGTACTGTGAGAGGTTTATACTAGTGATATCAACATCATTCCAAAATATTGTAAATACTGTCTCCTTCTATCATGACGAGTTTTATATTCATTTGGTGCAAGTATGGAACATCTTTAGATTAGATGGTCTATTGGTTCTTGATATTTGTTACAGAATCTGCATATTTATTCACATTATTATGTATGATATTTGCCTGAAAGTTACTAGTGAAAAAACTGGTCTTGTACTGCAAGAATAAAGCATTTCTTTTTAGTCTTTAATCCAGATGCCCGTGAACCATCGATGAGTGTTAATTTTATCAATATCGGTTTTATTTACACGTTTTGGATATTGGCCATACAGATGTTTATCTTGCCAAAGCTGTTTCATGGATTCAAGAGCTTTATCTTTGGCTTTACTTTTTTTAATTTTATTTATTTATTTTTTATTTTTTTATTTTTTGCTGAAACAGTTGGATCTTGGGTTCTGTTTTCGTTTTCTACGGTAGCTACCAAATGTAAATCCCGTTTGTATTTACAACGTTCTTTCATGATTGAATATTTTTCTTTTTCTTTTCGTGTTGTTTGACTGATTGTATCGTACAATCCTTTATTCTATCCATGTATGTTAGAAAGCCAATAATTGTTTTGTATGACAATTCTAGCTGAATAAAAACTATTCGACGTTCTTTACGGGGAATGTACAGAGGGTCTGCATCAGCCTTTTGATAATGCATGTTATTCATAGAAAGAAGCTTTCTTTTCTTAGAATTCATTCGTTTGATGTCATTTAGATTCTAATTCAAGATGATGAAGCTCTATTGAACCACTGGGATGATAAGCCTATTAATTGCTGTAATTCTCTTCTGAGAATTCAATTCGGTAGTTAATATTAGTCACATCCTTTTATAGTACTCTTTTCACACTCATTTAGACTAAGATACTTATAAATTTCTTCTTGCTCTAAATTTTTGGCTGTTACCCAAGGGATTAAGTTAAAAAAGGTGGTTTATTGTAGCGATCCTCATAAAAATGTGGCTTTATCACATTTATCCAAACCGTTTTTCATTCCAATGTTATCACTGTAACATTTTACAGTTTTCAGATCTTATAGTTCACTATCATTCTTAGCATGCAACTTTAGGTCATCCATGTAAAATATATGGTTTATTTTTCTGTTAAGCTAAAGTGCAGCCATATCTCGAACTGCAAAGTTTGGTTGTTAATGCTATTAAGGGTACACAAAAATCCGAAGGGAAACAAATATCCCTTTCAAATATTCTTCTGGTGATGTTTAGACTTATATATCACATTTATACCGGTGAGTTGAAGTGTGGTTTTCCATATCGTTATACTTAGTTTGATGAAATTCATAACACGAGTAATACTTTGTATGTATTTAAAGAATTTAAGAACCAGAAATGAGGTACACTATAGAATAACTTACAGTAATCTATCCAGGCAATACTGAGATTATTATTATTATTATTATTATTATTATTATTATTATTATTATTATTATTATATATCGGAAAAGGCTGAACGCAGTGAAGTTAATATGTAAAAACCTCCGATGTCTAGCGTTTCGATATAGATTATAAACAACGATTCAGTCAGTCAAGTCAGTCAAGTGCCATACGTGATACACGCTTGGGCGATCATGTCTCGAAAGAGACATGACTGACTGGGCAGAAGAGTATCCCGCAGTAGGTTGCCATTGCTTTCTGCGGTAGACTGGTTGCCGACCAAGGCTATAGAACCCAATCTGTCCTGCTATTTAACCCATAACTGGAAGGAAGAGAGGGATTAATACCTTTTCCAAGGGTATTTGCACTTGGATTTGTTTTCACCTTTTTCCTATTTTATAGATAAAAATGCTTCCACTAATAAAGCCACTGTTCCTCCTCGGAATGAAAGGCGTTACTAATGTTTTTCTCCATCTGGTCATTCATTTAACTACTAGTATTCTGAAAAATAATAGGCATTGGAAATACTGTAAACAAAAGAAGCAGTAGAAAAGAGAATATTTTACTTGAGTTAGAATGAATGAACGATAGAACAGGGATAAAGAGTAGGTAAAGAAAAAAAATTACCTAGGTCAAGAAAAGTATAAAAAGCTGTGTAGAGTCATGATCGAATACATCCTGAAAAATATGGCGCGTAAAATTGGAAAAAAAAACAAAAAACGAGAATAAAAAAAACGGATTAAGCTTATAAGAAATGTTGGCGTACGTGTGGTGCAATAGATTTCTGTTCCAAATGAAAAGTTAAAGAATTCATATTGTAGTGCAGTGGATATCGATTCGGAAACCACAAATCGGGAAGCCGAGTTCGAGTTCCATTTGAATTCCTCGCATTCACTTACGCGCAAATACCCTTGGGAAAGATATTAATCCGTCTCTTCCCTCCATTTATGAGTTAAATAATAAAACAGATTTAGTTCTATAGCCTTGGCTAGCAACCAGTCTGCCGCAGAAAGTAATGGCAACCTACTGCGGGATAATCTTCTGCCCAGTCAGTCATGTCTCTTTCGAGAAATGATCAACCAAAGCGCATATTAATTATGGCACTTAACTGACTGATGTCACATTTACTCATGTGAAAAAGCCCTTGGAAAAGGTAAATAAACATTCTCTGCTCCCTTCATCTGTAGGTTAAATAGCAAAAGAGGTTGGGTTTTATTGAAATGTTAATCATTAATATGACGAACTGCTGGAGAGTTGCAGGGTTAAAGGCTGGAGGGCTAGCTGCACTCCTATAGAAGTGGGGACTAGAGGATTTGCAGCAAGGACCTTATGCAAAGCCTTAACAGATATTGGGATAGTGGGAGTAAAAAAAAAAGCACTCATGTCCATAACTGAAACAGCAGAAAGAACAGCTAATTGATTATGGATCAAAAGAGAGAGTGCCTGGATTCCAAAATGTTAGCTAAAATTCCCCGAAATTCTGCGTCTAAATTAATGTTTCGGACGAGCTCATGTGCGGTTCGCCTCTAAATGGAAAGTGACTCTGACTGTCGCCAATCGGAAGCATTTGCAGGGTTTTGTACCGGGCCTAAACGTAATTTTCCAGTGTTTGAAAGCGCTTATCGAGGGTGAGCCGGAGGCTGATCATCTCTGGTCGAGTCGGCGTGGTGAGTGGGGTATGATGAAAGACCCGAAACCCCCTAGTGATCCTCGCGATGACATCACTGACGACACCCTCTAGCGCCCCCATTACGGTGCGTATGTTTGAAATCTTTCATATTTGCAGGTGGATAAAATCTACGAGAAAACGTGAAAGATAATAATATCTAAACATAATATCTACAAGTGAAAGAAAACAAAATGGAGCTAAACATGAAATATTGAAAAATAAAGAAATAAAAAAAAGAAATATGAAAATGAAGGAAACAAACAAGCATGAAAGAAAAAAGGAAAGAGCGAAAAATGAAGATGGAACAAAGGAAAATGGAATTTAATGTTAAAAAAGAAAAAAGAAAAAAGATATTAGAAAAAAAATGTGTTAGTATAACAAATTTTGGAAACTCGTGAAAATACTATTTTCAAAAAGGTGAGCGTGGGCGTATATAGATATTCAAAAAACTAGCAATTTGTTTGGAGTTAAGGCTGTATTAGTCGAAATGATGAAGTAAGGATGATTTTAAAGCAGCCAGTTTTCTAAGTGGGAAGAGCCTGTCTACTTTGAAAATTATTACCTAAACTCGAACGTCGATAATTACACCCGGGGTATGCCTGAATACGGATATGTTAGAATTATAAAATGTATGATTTTATACAAGACGAAATGGTACAGATCATGATTCTCCATTTTTAGTGGAACAGGAAGGTACGGTCAGCGAAGCAGATCTCCAGTAACTAAGTTTAAACTAAAAATGATCTCTGACATCGAACGAGCAAGTATATTGCTTACTGAATTACAAGACAGTTTTTATTAGGTATAATGTGACAAATGGAAAATCCTTAAAGGATAGTATCAGAAAAAAAAAAAGGCGAAGATAAATTAATTTAAAGAAGAAAGAAAGGCTGAACAGGAAAATGACAAAAGAGAGAAGAAATAACAGAAAAAAATGAAAGGAAAAAGAAAATCGTATAATAAAAAAATAAAAAGACAATTAAATCCATAAAAAAAATAAAAAACGAAAAAACACCTGAAAGCAATAAATAAGAAGATAGTCAGTCAGTCAGTTAAGTGCCATACGTGATACACGCTTGGGCGATCATGTCTCGAAAGAAACATGACTGACTGGGCAGAAGATTATCCCGCAGTAGGTTGCCATTGCTTTCTGCGGTAGACTGGTTGCCAGCCAAGGCTATAGAACCCAATCTGTCCTGTTATTTGACTCATAGCTAGTGGGAGAAGAGATGTATTATATTTTTAAGTAGCAATGAGTGGGGGATCAGTTTATTACTTCATAACAATAGAAAACCAAACCCCCACTTTACAACCAGTAGAAGCCGTAATCATTATTCCAGCTAATATATTCCGTCAGTCAGTTAAGTGCCATACGTGATACACGCTTGGGCGATCATGTCTCGAAAGAGACATGACTGACTGGACAGAAGATTATCCCGCAGTAGGTTGCCATTGATTTCTGCGGTAGACTGGTTTCCAGCCAAGGCTATAGGACCCAATCTGTCCTGTTATTTGACTCATAGCTAGGGGGAGAAGAGATGTATTATATTATTAAGTAGCAATTAGTGAGGGTCAGTTTATTACTTCATAAAAATAGAAAACCAATCCCCCACTTTACGACCAGTAGAAGCCGTAATCATTATTCCAGCTAATATATTTCGTCAGTCAGTTAAGTGCCATACGTGATACACGCTTGGGCGATCATGTCTCGAAAGAAACATGACTGACTGAGCAGAAGATTATCCCGCAGTAGGTTGCCATTGCTCTCTGCGGTAGACTGGTTGCCAACCGAGACTATAGAACCCAATCTGTCCTGTTATCTAACCCATAACAGGAGGGAAGAGACGGATTAATACCTTTCTCAAGGGTATTTGCGCGTAAGTGAATGCAATGAATTCAACTGGAATTCGAACTCGGCTTCCCGATTTCTCGTTCCGAACCGATATCCACTGCACCACAACGCACATCAAGAAGATAGGGATATCGTGAAAAAATGTAGAAAACAGAAAATGGGAAACCGAAACGAAGATATAATGTAAAAGAAAAAAAGCGAAATAAGAGTTTTAAACAATTTAAGAATAAATTAAACAAAAAGGGATCGAATATGCAAAAAATGAAGCATTTAATATTTTATTAAAATATATATTATTTAAATATTTTTTTATCTTTTATTAGATTTCATTCATTCATTCATTCATTCTTTCTTAACATTGTTCATTTCTTCCCTGTATTTATTTTTCTTCATTTCTAGATATTTTTCTTTCGTTCATTCTATGCGACATTTAATAATTTTTCGTGATATATTTCATAATTTTTTCTTTCTTTACGAAATTAATTTA
>JBBBDQ010000337.1:7205000-7230000 GCA_037127315.1 Ascarosepion bandense
TCAGTCCACGCAGTGGACCAGAAGGATTTCAAGATAAGCGCCAACGCTCACCTATACCTCGGCGCACGCTGTCATTTAGCTGGTCAGCCTTATAAACACATATAAACAAGCTGAATATTGATCAGACCACACACATTAACACCCAGGTAATAAAAAAAAGAAAAACAAAAACAAACAAAAAATAATGGTAGAACAATTCAGCGGTTGTCTTTTTCTACCTATTCCCACGTCTAGAAAACGGATTTTAAATTTTTTAAAAACTTAATTTTATCCTACAAATTTTTATGTCAATGGATTGTACCCGGAAAATTTGAAAGGTTGGCATTTTTTATTTTTAGAATATTTTTAATCAATACCTTGCGACTAACTACATATGACTTTCAGTAACATAAGATTTTTGCATATATATATATATATATATATATATATATATAAATGTGTGTGTGTGTGTGTGTGTGTGTGTGTGTGTGTGCGCGCGCACGCGCGTGCGGAGTAAATATTGATTCTTATTATCTTAAAGGTGAAATGAATGATACGTGTTGGGCCAGTTACCTTTTTTTAATATATATGTATATATATTAAATATATATACACATATGTATACATGTATGTACATGTGTGTGTATATTTATATATATATATATATATATATATATATAGATAGATAGATAGATAGATAGATAGATAGATAGATTAAATATATATACACACAGATATATATGTATGTACATGTGTGTGGATGTATATATATATATATATATATATATATATATTAAATATATATACACACAGGTGTCATTGCACCTGCTTTCTCAGCTTTCTATTGTTCCTTTCTAACTAGCTTGTACTCCTCGCTCTTTTCTAATTAATCTTTCTACATTTATGTAACCCCTTTCACATCAGTAGCGTTTCTGCCTTGCTCGGGGTGAAATGATTAAAAAAAAAAATGTGTGTGTGTGTGTGTGTGTGTGCCTCAACTAATTCGCTGAAAAATAGCATATTAACTTAATAGAAACAAACTTATCCCATGAAAGTGTTTTTTTTTCTTTTTAAGAGGAAAGATTAAGGTATTTTCTAATTATTATTTCAATTTTTTATCTTTTCTAACAGATTCGGAATTTTGGTGAAAAATCTTCTTTTGATTTTTATCAGCTGGTAACCAAATCGTTACGAGAGTTTGCAATGTATTATTACAATGTAATATTATTTTACACCATTTTTTTTCGGCACATATCTTTAATAGAGAATTCTTGCAAAACTCACATAATTGACATATTTTATTGAAACTTTTAGAACTTTTTCACAAATGAATTTAATCATATTTGAAATTATTGTTTCTAAATATCTTAGTAAAAATATATATTTTTTTACATCTGTTACCCATACTAGGGAAATTCATGAAATTTCAAGAACTTAAATTTGGTAGCGAAATTTCATTTTATTAATTAAACGCAGGATTCATTGGGGAATGTAAATCACTTCTTATTTCTTTTCAAATAGTTGATTTTTTATTTCCCAAACACTGCCTGTTAACAGTAAAATAAAAAATGCAATAAGTCTATGACATTATTACGTTATATAAGATTTTAATTGCTTTAACAAAGAATATATATTAAGGGCATTATAGACCGAAGGAAAAAAACTTTTTCGATAAATAATGAAATCATAAATGGATTGTTTTAATTTTTTCTTTTTAATTATAATAATTTCTAAAATATAAAATTGGTGAAATATTATACAAAGCCTTGTCGGATTTAGGTTAATAATTTTTTTACGTGAAGAATATGTTTATTAATCAAAAATTGAAAAGTTAAATGCAAATCGTTGAGACATCGTATTTTTAAAATAATTTTTAAATTATTTTGTGTGTATTTCAGGATTTTTGTTAGTAGGTATTTTATGCTTTACATTAAATAGTCATGAGTTTTACGGTTTCTTCCCCTTACATGAAAATATTTGGATAATTGTGTATTCTGGTCAACTATATTTAGCTGTCATCATCCACTTCCCACATCAATCACTTCTCACTTCTGTGATTAAAAAATAGTTTATTAATTTAATTTTAGATTTTTTAATTTTCAAAAATTGACGTGTCACAAATGTATATCTTATTTGGCAAGGATTTTAAATCGAGAATAAACTTTTGTTTACATATATGTCGATCATTCAAAAATGGCCGAAAAGTCTCAATTTGTAAAAATCTGAAAATTTTATATTCCAGTCAATACAATTTCCCTTTGAATTACACTAGAGTATTTTGCTTAATTTAATATGTTACCTCTCAATTAAAGCTAAAATTAAAGCTTCTAGATAACAATTTATTTTTAAAATTCAGGTATCGAAAACAAGTGGTGGAAAATTATATATATATATATATATATATATATACATATATATATATATATTAGTCATCAGCAGACAGATCCGATTCGCTGTATCACAGCTCAGCAGTGCGGTTAAACATCCGACCGCTTTTAGCCAGGACTGAAAACCGACAGAATTGACATCACTCGGTGATTCTACCTCTGGGCTATGGGCGCTCGGTAGAAGGGGGCAAACTTTTAGCGTGTGATATACCATGTGACCACACGCCTGTAGCTTAGAGTGTTCTAATTCATTACTGAATGAACGATAACGTTTTCTCGTATAGTCAGGCTAGTAGTTGAAAATAATTTTACTGTTTAATAAATAACCGGAGTGTCTACTCAAATATCAATACACACTAAAACTAACATTAATTTTGTCTCTCTAATGCACAGACATAATACACAGTTTACAATAAATAAAACAGTGCATCTATTCAAACTAATGTATGCACAAAATAAATTTTAGAATAAAAAAAATTTGAGATTAAAAATAAAATCCCTTATTTTCATAGAAAGTAAATATAAGGCAGACAAAACATCGAAAAAAAAATCTGTTCACACTAAAAATCGAAAAAAAAAATCTATTCACACACTAAGACGTTTTTTTCCAACGTACAATTTTGACAAATATGTCGCTGTCAAATATAAATCTAATTTTATAAATACAATCATAAGTCATTAATTATGTGTGAATGCCAATAACACAAATGGTATTTGTTATTGTCTTGCTATTTCAATATATATATATATTTTTTATTCAGGTGTATATTTTACAACTAAATTTCCCAGATACGTTACTTACCTTGCCGAAGGTGTATACGTTTACCAAACCAGCTTGTATCTTCCTCATATTTTTTAATTAATGGATCACACATGCTCTGGTTCTTTAAACTCCCATATTCAGCTGGACAGCGCGGCACCAGCACGATCTCTTATATAAAACGAGGGTTTATTAATATTGCATGTATTTCTATCGCCCTTCAGTTGTCTCATTATAGACAATGTCCGGAATACGTGTGCTACAAAACTTGTTTGAACTGTTTTATTTTTAATATTTAGTATAGTGTAGCACGAATGACGTAGCCGAAAGATATATATATTGATGCTACTTAGGCCTGTACTATTTCAATGTAGCACAAAATGTTTTAATTTAAATTTTTGATTTAATATGACTGTGTCTCTGTTCAAAAATTGGAAATTAAACACACACACACAGACACACACACACACAGACATGCACACACACACACACACACACACATATATATATATATATATATATAAAGAGAGAGAGATTTATAGGCGTTTACGCATGCATATATTAAAATGTAATGACGGCATAGGCAAATATTTTTACATGGACACAAACACACAAACAAGTAAATACTAGATAAGGCATAAATATAAGTCATTGAGCAACCTGCCAATAATGTATTAGTATATAATATATAGACATATGAATATAAATATATACACACGTATATTACTGGTGTTAATAAAACAGGGCTCAATGTAATTTAGTAGAGCTATAAAGTATATATTAATATATATAGGATGGGTGTACAAATGTCTATATATATATATATATGTCTGCGTCTGTCGTGATGACAGATTTCCCCCACTTCCACAAAAATACACGAATATAATCAATTTGTTTAAAAATTCAATCAGTTTGTCTGACGATCGCAAAAGCGTGAAACCCAGGGTTACAAACTCACACCTATCTATATTTATAGTAAAACTTTGTTAATTTTCAAGAAAACCGGTTCAGCCGTTTCGGAGTCTATAGGTAACGGACACACACACACACACACACACACACACACACAGTTCCATTTATAAGTTTAGATGAAATGATTGTTCAAAGGAGAGGAGTAGAACTGTTGCTACCATCAGCTAAAATAATAATCTACCATCTCATCACTAATCAATATTACTTCACATTTCCAATTAATATTAATATATATATATATATATATATATATATATATTTTATCTTACATCTATAGCACTACACTGATTTTAATGCACTATGAAATCATCAGGTGTTAATTATGAACTAACCGTTCCGGCATTTGAATTTCTGGTTCTCGTGATATTAGCGTAGTTATAATTTATAAGTCTGGAATTGTATTCTTTAATTTGAATTTTTAATTTAATTTAAAACTTAAAATTGAAAAGCAATTAAACAAATCAAACGTTAATTTCATAAATAAAATATTTTTAATGCAGAGGATATATGCTTTTTGCCTATATATTAAGGAGATTAAATGTTTTAAGTTTAGAAAAAACAACGAATAATATTAATAATAATAATAATAATAATAATAATAATAATAATAATAATAATCATTTATATAGAAAAATCGATATTAATCCAGCAACGTATTTGAGCGGATATTTATTTTTATGTTTGCATGTAATCACCAATTCCTTTCTTTGGTTCAGTAAATTAGGTTTATTCGAGTGTTTAACATAACTCATTTCCAAAAGGCATAAACTACATATATTTTCCGTTATAAGATTTAATTTCACGGTTATATATACGCTCTCCTTATTCCTTACCAGATAAAGCCAAATTTAATGCACTAGTGTATTATTAACTTGTAAAAGTAATTCTATTCAATATCTAAGCTTATTTATAAATAGAACTTTGTGTGTGTGTGTGTGTGTGTGTGTGTGTGTGTGTGTGTGTGTGTGTCCGTTACCTATAGACTCTGAAACGGCTGAACCGGTTTTCTTGAAAATTAATAGTTTTACTATAAGCGTCTGCCAGTGTTCTTAGCTAGGTCTTGTGTCGAGGTACCCCCGATAATTGTCGAAAATCGATAATCGAAAAAATCGTGTTATAGTAGGAGTGGTCCGATTGTAATCAAATGTGATACACTCATAGACAAAGACATTAGAAACGATATTCAGAAGTTTCAAGGTTGCAGTTCTTACAATAGTGCAGAAAATCGATAATGTATATATATATATATATATATATATATACATTATCGATTTTCTGCAGATAATTGTAAGAACTGCAACCTTGAAACTCCGAAGCCAAAACTAAAATAAAACGGCTGAAAAAATACAGACATACAGGCAGATAAACAGACACACACACAAATATCTTGCCTTTTATATATATATATATACTTAGAGCCAACAATATCTTGCCTTTTATATATATATATATATATATATATATATATATATATATATAAAAGGCAAGATGTTTGTGTGTGTGTCTGTTTATCTGCCTGTATGTCTGTATTTTTTCAGCCGTTTTATTTTAGTTTTGGCTTCGGGGTTGGCTCTAAGTAGGTATAATTGTAATTCTTAGTCTCAGCCATGATACCATTTATTCAAAGGACTTATTTAGCCTTCAAAATTCAGTTTACGATGAAAAATACTTATTTGATATTGATACTAGGAAATCAAAATTTGATTTACATCTATTCATTTTTCTTTCAGTCTACGGTTTCGCTTTAACTGAAAACAACTATTGCTTTTTAGTCTTTCGTGTCAACGTCCAAAGAGTCTGAGCTCCAGGACCATGACTTAGTTTTAAAGCTTTCATTACACCCGAGCAACGCCGGGCTATACTGCTAGTATATGATATAATAAAGACAAAAAGAACAAATACGAGACGTACCTAAATCTAACATGTTTAACTTTCATTAAAGTTTCTTCATAGATCGAGAGGAAAAAACAGATATAGCATAACTTTATGTTGTGATTTGGGGTTACGTCTGATTGATCAGATTTGTGTTACGTGTAATAAGACAATAGATAGTTCACTGTGTATGACATAAAAGTGAAACAGGTTAGATAGAGATAGGTTTCCTGTTTGTTCTTTTACTTTATTCTGTCAGATTTCTATCCATTGTCTCAAATTGTGTGTGCGCGCGTGTGTGTATGTGTAAAAGAAATACCCAGATCTGAAGAGACCTGGGTAGTTTTTATACACATACAAAAACTACCCAGATCTTAAGAGATATTTGGGTGGAAATCTGAGCAGGAAGTGGTGTGTGTTCCGTTCTTTAACATATTGTTAGCTCTTCATATTCAGTTCATTTGTGATAGGTTTGAATCGAGCACATTTTTCGAACTACCGTCTGCTGGTCCAACCAGCCACAATTTTGCTAGTGTATATGACAAATATGTTCATATTCTAATGAGAAAAATTCATTCATTTTACATGATAACTATTTTTAACATAAATTCCCTCTTTATGAATCTAAAAACACCCAATTATTTTAGTCATTGGAATTGAACATTTCAAAGAGAAACTTAGCACACACTTAAAGTGAAAAACACACACTACATATGACATGAATACAAGGTGCCTGTAATAAGTCGTGTACGCATTCGTTGAATGTTCATAGATTTAAAATTAAATGAAACTATGACATATATTAAGATGAAATCGAATCATAGATATTTGTGACTTCTTTGTTAAAATTCTATGATTTATTAGGTTGAGACATACAATTTCTATTTATTTTTACCTTTACTATCCGTCAAAAAATAAACAACAATTACATTTTATTCAATCGTCTATTCACCATTTGTTTTCAGTGACAGGTTGCCACTTATCACACAACCCTTCAAATCCTTTTGAGTAAAAACCAACCATGTTATGCCGTGAGAAAATTTTCGACAGCCTCTGGAATATTTTACTCATCAAAGAGTTTTGCAACGATAAAAAGGTAATCATCGTTTTGCGCAGTTTCAAATGCACACACACACAAAAGTTAAAAATTATTTTAAAATTTTCAACTATTTGTATAAAACTTTTTAAATTTTCGATTAGTAAATATAGTCTTTACTTAATAACTTAATAACCTAACACCGACAAGGCTTTGCAAAATTTAACAAATTAAAATTTTTAAAATAATTATAATCAAAAAAGAATAATTACAAGAATTCAATTAAATTTCAATATTTATCGAAAAAGGATTTTTTCCTTCAGTCTATAATGTTCTTATTATATATTAATTATAAAAACAATTAAAATCTTATCAAATTGAATAATGTCATAGTTTTAAATTGGGTAGAGTAGAACAAGCTCACTGATTGGCTAATGTTTTTCCCCGTTTAATCTATTCTGCATGCGACCGTGCGCTTTTATCGGGAACAAAAACATTTTCCTTACAGATGAGATTAGATCAATATTTGATGAAAATGTTTCAACTCGTCGCAGTTTCTGAGCGTACAAATGTACATTTCGTGAATCATTTTAATAATTCTAAATGAATAATACTCCGAAGATCCCATCAAAAGCACAAGATTGCCTTTCTTCTATAAAGCTCAGTTTTCGTGGTCCATGTGGAGATTTATTCTTGTGAACCCTCAGTTTTTGCCCTGAACATTGTTGTATATAACTAATTTTCCATCAATGTTATCACATACTTAAAGAACGATTATTTAGATTAATACATGCAACTTTATAGCTAATTACTTTTTTCTCAAACATAACACTCTCAGCTATGGGGCGTGTCTATAATGATAATGTACACGCTAAAGAATCTGCCTCCTTCTACCGAGCGCCCATAGCTCAGAGGTAGAATCGCTGACTGATCCCAATTCGGTCGGTTTTCAATCCTGGTTAAAAAGCAATCGGATGACTAAGCATACTGATGAGCTGTGATACAGCGAAACAGATCTGTCTGCGGATGACTATTTACGCTCTCACACCCTGACTAAGCATTCTGGAAGAATGGTAGACTTTGAAAAACAGTAGCTACCTTAGCAATTGGATGTCTATACGTACTGATGAGCTGTGATATATCAAAACAGATCTATCTGCGGATGACTATATATATATATATATATATATATATATATATAACATAGTGGTGATCCATGTATACTGCCTTAATATGTATAGGAAAAACTATGTATTTTTTGACAGTATTTGTTTATTTCTATTATTAATAGAAAGAAACAAATACTCTAAAAAAAAATACATTTTTAAACTCACAACTTTTGAATAGTTTTTCCTATATATATATATATATATATATATATATAATTTATTTGCTTGATCATTATTTTTAAAAGAATCTTATTTGAGTAGATATTCTGTTTTTAATTAAACCTTATATTTATATATATAACTCTACAGGCTTGAATATCTTTTTGAGAAAATTTGCTATGAAATATGTCATTGCTCGAACACGAGTCACTCAGTTAAGTGTCATATGTGATGCGCGCTTGGGCCATCATGTCTCGAAAGAGACCTGATTCACTGAACAGAAGATTATCCCGCAGTAGATCGCCATTGCTTTCTGCGGTAGACTGGTTGCCATCCAAGGTTATAGAACCCAATCTGTCCTGTTATTTAACCCATAACTGGAGGGAAGTGACAGGGTATTTGCGTGCAAGTGAATGTAAAAAATTTAACTGGAATTCGAACTCGGCTCCCCGATTTCTCGTTCCAAGCCGATATCTACCGCAGCACAACGAACAACGAACACGAGTATCTAATTTAAAAAAAATGTTCCAAAAAATTAAATAAGTTAACTTATTTCGTAAATCTTCGGAACCTTCTGTGACGATATATATATATATATATATATATATATATATATATATATATCAACGATTAATTTGAATTTATTTTAAAGTAATTTGAAATATAATCATTGACTTTACCCAATAACCATAGCTAATTTCTGATCGTACTAAACATAATAGGCTATTGACCCGAATATATAAAGAGCTAAGCGACAATGCATCACACAGGTTATGAAAATTGAATTCAACCCTGAAACAAACACTTTTATATTTACATAATTCCTATCCATGGAGTCGAGCCTTTTTACTTATAAATATTGCATATTTTTAATGTAATATAACGATATATCGTTTTAGATATCAAGAACAGTATTGGAGAAACTGTACGACAACTTGAAAAATTTTGCTTGTGGCGTGATTCATGCTTTCCCTTTAGTAATTCATCTGACTAAATTTGTTATGTTCGTATGATTACGCGACAGAGGGGTAGTGGGAATTTTAGAATTGTTTATTTTCCTATCTATCCCTAGTCACTTGAAGTCTTTTCCATTTTATTTTCATTTGTGTAAGTAGCTATTCCACACGACGATATTAGGAGATCTGCCAAAAATGGCAAAATGTTGTAAGAGCGAACGAGCAAATTTACTGTGGATGGGCTTGCGATTAAGACACTCTCTTGAAATTTACGTCGTAGTAAATTATTTGACGAGGGTAACAGGTTCTATGTTAGAATTGTGGTTACGTTAGACAACCAACGCATTTAATGTATTAGTTGGAAAAATGTATCATTTTGTGTTCATATATTTATTTTAGATTACTTGAGGTCTCTCCTTTGTATTTTTGTGACAATTGTTACCTTTAATACATACATATATATATATATATATATATATATATATATATATATATATATATATGATAAAGGCTACCTACCTCTATTTCTCCCTTCCCTCCTCTCTCTCTCTCTATATATATGTATATATATATATTAAAAGCTCACACCCAGATTTATTAAATATATATATATATATATATATATATATAATATGTGCAATGAGACGTGACGAAAAGTTTAGCATCCTCTCTTAATCAATATCACTCTTTCTATAACTTTCGCTTTCTCTCTCTCTCTCTCTCTCTTTCTCTCTCTCTCTCTCTATATATATATATATATGTGTGTGTGTTTCTTACTACTCCAAATTTTATATATTTAATTATACATAATACATATATAATATATATTTAAATTTCATATATATAATAAATTATATAAATCAATGTAATATTCTATATACATAAATTTTTATGTCAGTTCAATATTAGACATCTTGATTGAGACGAGTCTGTGAAAATCTATTTTTCCCTAATTATGTGTGTGTGCACGCGCATAAAGCTGTAACAATTTGCGAGTTTCTTTTGTCATTTAATGTGATAACTAATGAAAATTATAATTTTGTTTATAACTTGAGGCTTTGCACTAAATTCCGATGTACAAATGAAGCGTGTATACATATATATGTATAAAATCCAGATATAAACAAAGTATATCTGGAAAAAACTATATAAAGTTCTTCAAGAGAAAAAAAACGCTCTAGTAAAGAAGAGTGTTCCTTTTATATTTCTAGTGTGTCAAATCTTTCCTCATATTTCTAATAAAATGTCTTTCTCTTTTTCTTATTCTAAGGACAAGCAGCTTATTATTTTCATTACTCACGTTCTATTTGTTATTTTCATCATTTTTACATTGAAAGATATCTATGTTTCAAATATCCTCTTCACATATGAAAAATTGCCCCGTATTCACTGGCATGAAAAATAGATTTATGCTACATTTTTTTTTTTTTAAGTTTCTTTTCGGTTTCTAACTAAATTTTCCTGTTTTCTAATATTTTTAGTTTTTGGAAATTTTCTTTCGCTGATCTCAAACGATTCACATTTATGTTCATTTTTAACTCGTCTATTTAACCACTTCCCAGATATGTAAATTTTTCCGTCCTTACTTAATTCCGACATCTTAAGGATGCATATTGAGCTACCCTTCCGTCTTCTTATCAGTCAATTGAGTGCCATACGTGATACACGCTTGGGCGATCATGTCTCGAAAGGGACATGACTGACTGAGCAGAAGATTATCCCGCAGTAGGTTGCCATTGCTTTCTATGGTAGACTGGTTGCCGACCAAGACTATAAAACCCAATCTGTCCTGTTATTTAACCCATAACTGGAAGGAATAGGCTGATTAATACCTTTCCCAATGGTATTTGCGCGTATGTGAATGCAATGAATTCAACTGGAATTCGAACTCGGCTCCCCGATTTCTCGTTCCGAGCCGATATCCAATGCACCACAACGCACATATCATTTATTCCTTCTTTTTTTCTCGCTTTCGTTTGCTTCTATATCTAAGCGTTTCTGCATTTTTTTTCTTTCTGAAATCAACAAGGTGTTGGGTATCTTATATTGCTATCAATAATAAACGCTGGTGGAACTTTTAATATTACTTCGCTCTATTGGATAAATAAATCCGATAAGATGACGCTTCCATTTCTTACGCCCCTTTCACTTGTTGAGTCAGTTAAGTGCCATACGTGAAACACGCTTGGGCGATTATGTCTCGAAATAGACATGACTGACTAGGCAGAAGATTATCACGCAGTAAATTGCCTTTGCTTTCTGCGGTAGACTAAATGCCAGCCAAGGCTATAGAACTCAATCTGTCCTAATATTTAGCCGATAACTAGAAGGAAAAGACGGATTAATACCTTTCCCAAAGGTATTTGTGCGTAAGTGAATGCAAGGAATTCAACTGGAATTCGAACTTGGTTCCCCGATTTGTCGTTCCAAACCGATATCCATTGCACCACAACGCAATTTCCCATCCTGTTAGCTCACCGAAACTCTTCTGGGTTAATATCGAGCGAATGATATTTATATTACTATACCCTGATAGCCTTGGGGAGTATTCTAGATTATCATAGCAACTGATTTTCTATTAAAAATCAAGAGAGTTTGAATATACACTGAAATAGTTGTAAAATCCTTGACACTGTATGCAACTGGATATGTTGATCTAAATGTCTCTTCATTAATTGACAACCGAACTGTTCTTGCTAAACAGGAACTTCTTTCCACATCAACCTAAATAATTGAAGAGTAAACATTACATTTAATGCGTTTTAAAGTTGTTTTATTTTATTTTTTTATTTTTTTTATTTTTGGCATTAATTATACATTGAACCGGCTTTTATCCGGTAACTACTCTCCTGTGAAATAAATAATCGGCAAAATTTACCTCTGAAAATGTACGCTGGCAAAACCCATGGTAGTCGTTATTCGAACATTTAATTGATTTAAAATTTTTACGAACTTAAACGCTTAAAAATGTTCAGACAAAAATTCTTGCACATTCGAATATCGTTGCAACTACATTTATTGGGATTTAAAAATTGAGAAAAATGACACTTTTTCAAAAACATATACAACAATAATAATTTTAAAAAAATCAATTTGCTTTTATCGTTTAAAGAAAATATGAAACAAAATTATATTAAGACAACATTAAAATTTATTAAACCGTTATTTCAATCTACATAAAAATAAGTTACCGAATTTAAGTGAAAAATTGGTGTTTCTCTTAGGCAAATTGTTACTAACTACAACTAATTCTATGATTACTACTACTACTAAGACTACAACTACTAATACTAATAACAATAATAATAATAATAAAACGATTGCTAGAAAAGCTTGAGCATGTGCGTTGTAGTGCAGTCGATATCGGCTCGGAACCATAAATCGGGATACCGAGTTCAAATTCCAGTTGAATTCTTTGCATTCACTTACGCACAAATAACCTTGGGAAAGGTATTAATCCGTCTCTTCCCTCCAGTTATGGGTTAAATAATAGGACAGATTGTGTTTTATAGCCTTGGTCGGCAGCTAGTCTACCGCAGAAAACAATGGCAACCTACTGCGGAATAATCTTCTGCCCAGTCAGTCATGTCTCTTTCGTGAAATTATCGCCCAAAGCGTGTATCACGTATGGCACTTAACTGACTGATGTGGAAATCCCAAAAGATACACCCGTAAAACGTCAATATTGATATTAGCAAAAGAATTGACGAGTGCTTGAAAATTATCAAGACTTTTAAAGAATTTAAATCAAACAATTTACTTATGATTTTATATATGTATTCCGAATTTCAGAATTTACGACGATTATGTGTGTGTTTATATATTTGAAACACTCTCGAATTTTATATATATATATATATATATATAATTAGTTCCATATTTACAACCTTTTTCACGCATACAAAGTTTTAAAGCTAGTTTAGATTTAATGTGCCCTGAGCTCTAACTTCATCTTCAAGTTATTCAACAAAATAGACTGTAAAAGATAACTAAATACAATTAATAATTATGGGTATTAAAAGATCGATTAAAGGTATTTATATTTGAGCGATCTTCCACACGTAAGAAAACTAATATACATATTTTATATTTGGTGAAAATATATGTATCCCTATTACTAGATATTCATACACAAACTTGAGCAAATATTTCGGATAGATAATGTTAAATCCAATGAAATAAAGTTGTCATTTAGACTTTAATTTAAATAGTGGTAAACTACAAATCAAATTACCTATTCATTTTTCTATGTATGTTGAATATACAATATGTCACCGAGTAATTCCAAAATCTTTCTGAGCAAATATTTTAAACAGTCTTTATCAAGGTTATCAATTGTTGAATATAACGTTATAAAATGATAATTTTAAATTTGTTTAGCATTTTTTAGAAAAACATAATTTTCGAATTTTATTCAATTTATATATTTGATCATAAATTTTTACCTACTTAAATTGAAACACTAAAATATTGTTTGACATTATGAGAAGAGAAAATTCTAAAGGAAAATTATCATTACTTTAACAATATACCAATCGGATATGAAATTAAAGAAAGACCAAATTCGTGTCAGTAACCCAAATAGTGTCAATGAAATAAAGCGAAAATCCTCTTTCAATGGAAGTGACTGCTCATCAGGCTTCGAAATGTCTAACTCGAATTTCATAAATATAATGAATATATATATTATCAGCCTTTGTTTGCAACGAAGTATTTTATTTAGTCGAATTTCATCTAGAAAGCCGAAGTAAACAGCAAACAAAATGAAAAAAAATTGTTTGCTTTTGAAAGTGAAAGGATTAACTCGGACATTAAAATCGTTGTTTTCAGACGAATGTCGAAATTAATTTTCCCAAGTACGAAACAATATGTGAGAAGACAGCAAATAGTTTATGATTTAGCGAAAGTATCCCGCTGAAACTGTGAAACATACGGGTCTAGCTAGAGTTTTCTACATGGGAAATGTGTAACCACTTAACGCAATGAAAAATAAATTCGATAAAGTATCAATGTGTAATGAATGAAGACATCCTTAAAATATATGAAAATTCGAAAATTTTTTAGTTGTCTAGTGCAAGTTTCGAAGTTGATCATAATATATTCACAAGGGAAACGCATCAAAGATGTTTCTAACTTGAATCTGATTGAAAACTGTCAGAATTTATTAACAAATAAAGTAAAAGATTAATATCTAGAAACGAGTGATCAATTTTGTGAAATTACAGAAATCTTCATTGAATCTAAATAGTGACTAGAAAAAGAAGATGGTGATTTTGTACTAGGTGAGATGTGCGTTGTGGTGCATTGGATATCGGCTCGGAACGAGAAATCGGGGAGCCGGGTTCGAATTCCAACTGAATTCATTGCCTTCACTTACGCGCAAATACCCTTGGGAAAGGTATTAATCCGTCTATTCCTTCCAGTTATGGGTTAAATAACAGGACAGATTGGGTTCTATAGCTTTGGTCGGCAACCTGTCTACCGCAGAAAGCAATGGCAACCTACTGCGGGAGACATGATCGCCCAAGCGTGTTTCACGTGTGGCACTTAACTGACTGACTGTTCCACTCACACGAGGAAGATCTTAATGAGACTCTCAAAGGTCACCAGATCTCTATGAATGTTAAGAGGAACGAGGCATTTAGAACATTGTTAACTAAGAAACATATCAGCTAAGAAACTTTGGGGATATATATGTCCACATTCAAATGTAAAATACCACAATTTTGAAGGACGATAACTGTATCGAAATCCAAATTCAGAATCTAAAGATTGTATACCAAAATTATATCAACAATGTGATAATACTATTCAAACTTGTAATTAAACAGAACACATTATATTTAAAAGAACCCTTGTATAATTTTGAATTAATTTACAACATTCGTCCATATCTTATTTCTATTTCTACAACATTTATATCCGTTCTTTACCTGTGTGAATCTTTCTTGACCATTATATTATTATTTTATTTATCTTCTCCGACCATTAGGTGACTTGGTGACGGTAGTTATATCTCCGTTTCTGTTCGCAGTTTGAGTACAAATCACTTGTCGCAACCTGTGAGTTGTTACAAGTAGCGTTGCCACAATGATGCCAGGTGACACAAATTCATCTTTCAAAGCCGAAAGATTCATGGAAATAATTCCAAGTGCGCCAGCCAAAAATTAAAATAATTAAATAAATTAAAAAATTAAATAACTTTATCTGCTGTTTATGACATTTCCTAGAATCATCCTCATTCACATTCAATATCTGCACATTTATGATGTGCTTTGCCTGAGCTATGGTTAAGTTTGTTAGGTTCTATTCATTGTTGATCTTGTGATATCAAAAGTAATTGCCCTCCAAGTGCTGCTCAATTATGATGGTCATATTCTACGAGTGCTTACTGTCGGCGGTGCACTCGGGCCATATTAATTTTAATTTTGATAGCAATCTTTTAGAATTGTTATAATTAGCTAAAAATGTCAGTAAATTGTGGAAGGCCCACGTTCTGAAGAGACAAATCAAAGAGAAATATAGTTTTAACAAAAAACTGCAATATTAGCAAGCATAATTTTCATTTGTCTCCTATTTTACGTTATGGTGCAGTGGATATCAACTCCGAACGATAAATTGGGGTGCCGAGTTCGAATTCTAATTGAATTCCTTGCATTTACCTACGCACAACTACCCTTAGGAAAGGCATTATTCATTCTTTTCCCTCCAGTTATGGGTTAAATAATAAGACAGATAGAGTTCTATAGCCTTGGCTAGCAACCAGTCTACAGCAGAAAGCAATAGCAACCTACTGCGTGATAATCTACTGCTCAGGCAGTCATGTCTCTTTCGAGACATGATCGCCCAAAGTGTGTATCACGTATGGCACTTAGCTGACCATTTTATTGATCACATCAAGTTGAAGAATATTATTGTTTCATCAGTAATTATATCATTATATGTACATTTATTTGCGTGTGTGTGTCTGAAAAAAATTATATATACTTGAAATGTAATTATGCTTAGTTCCAAAATTGGTGTTTTTTCTGTATTTTATCAGTAGAAAGGCTCTTAGAAATGCAGATTTTCTTTGTAAAAGTTGTCGATATCAAGATAAGAATAAAGCATTATTAGAATTAATGTGAAGAGGTTTTTGTCATTTAGTTTCGCAGTATTATTTTAGTCAAAGAATTCAAAGTTTCGTAAAGGCATTACTGTACGCCTACATTCTTCAAGGACTTTTTTGTTCAGGTACCAGAAAAAAACAAAAAATAACCTGATTTTGAGTTTTGTTTAACGGCATATCAACCTCTGGGTTATTTATCGCCAAAAAATCTGGGGTTTTAAGGTATTTTCTAATGTTCAGTTATAGAGAGGTCACATGAGCCATCTTCAGAGAGGTTACAGGGACGGTAACATGAAGACATCCACCATCAAAGATGATTTTATCTTCTGTTGATATAAAACATTGCCATGCAACAATAACAGTCACCGAATAGCAGACGCAGTTCGTAAATTTGTAATGCTTAGAACCAGCATAATAAAAAATATCCAAATGTTGGGCAATTTTTGTCTTTATTTTCACCTGAAATTAAAGCCAAAATACGATGTTTAAAACGCCTGATGATTGATGATTAAATATAATAGACATTCATTGTCTGTTATATTTAACACTATATGTTTAAAAAATTATCTGCTGCCTCGATACACACTATATATATATATATATATATATATATATATATATAGTCTGAAAGAATGGTAGACTTTGAAAAACAGTAGGCCTTCTGGCATCTGCGCATCGTTCATTCAGCAATGAATTAGAACACTATAAGCTATTGGGCGTGTATAATGATATTATACACTCTAAAAATCTGCTTCCTTCCACCAAACGCATGTAGCTCAGATGCAAATCGCCGACTGACGCCAATTCGGTCGGGTTTCAATCCTGGGAAAAAAAGCAATCGGCTGTCTAACCGTACTGATGACTATATATAAATATAATATCAATAGGCATTGACGTCAACCAAGAAAGGCGAGAATCTGTTTCATGCATGAATGCAATATTCATGACTCAAAATTGCGTTCAATTTCGAATCTGTTGCCACTCGATCTTAACCTGTGTCCACTTTTGTATTTATATTTGCCCACGCTCTACGTCTAATATTGAACATTTTTACCCATAAATATAGCATGCCATAAAACTATATTTAATCATACAGAGTTCGTATTCCAGTCGTATTTCCTACCTTCACTTACAAATGCTATTAAAAACGCATGTATCCATATCTTCACTCTCCCAAGTATGAGTTGACAAACTATAGACCTATACTTTGGTTGGCAACAAAACTACCAGAAAAATAAACGACAGCCTTCTACGGGAAATCATTTCTTTCGTCAGTCATAAATCGATTGAGTCCTGAACGCCTAATCGATGAAATTTCTATTAAGATCAACTTCTATTTTTCAACGGTGCATCTGGCCACCGTTTGAAAAAGTTTGACTATGCTTGCCCTAGAATGTAGTTTAGTTTTCCTTTGGTAACTAAATATCACATGTGCCCACCTCCTTTTTGTAATGGCGTAAGTAAACTGATACATTGATTGCTAGTCTGAAGTTCCATTTCCGATTATCATACAGAAACCATTTTTCATTTATAAGAAAGAAACAAGCAAAAAGGCAGTCAGCTTTCAAACGATAAAGCAAATTGCCGTAAATGTCAAACTGTGTAAGTTGCTGATTATTCGTCAAAAAACTGATGCATATTTTGCACTTCACCGATTTGTGCCAAATATCTTTCCACATTTGTGGTGTCGAGCACAAATAGCTACCTCACGTTCAAATATTTGCTTCGGCATGAGACTAAGAGGTTGTCTTCAGTTTTTCATTGACGAATGACGGCTTCAGTCAGTTAAGTGCCATACGTAATGCAGGTTTTGGGCGATCGTGTCTCGAAAGAGACATGACTGACAGGACAGATGATTATCCCGCAGCAGGTTGCCATTGCTTTCTGCAGTAGACTAGTTGCCAATCAAGGCTATAGAACCCAATCTGTTCTATTATTATAACCCATAACTAGAAGGAGAAGAGATGTATTATATTATTAAGTATAATTAGTGGGGGATCACTTTATTACTTCATAACAATATAAAACAGATCCCCCACACTTTATACCCAGTAGAAGCCTTAGTCAGTCAGCTAAGTGTCATACGTGATACACGCTTGGGCGATCATGTCTCGAAAGAAACATGACTGACTGGGCAGATGATCATCCAGCAGTAAGTTGTCATTACTTTCTGTGGTAGATTGGTTGCCAGCCAAGGCTATAGAACTCAATCTGTCCTGTTATTTAACCCATAACTGAAGGGAAGAGACGGATTAATACCTTTCCCAAAGGTATCTGTGCGTAAGTGAATGCAAGGAATTCAACTGGTATTCGAACTCGGCTCCTTGATTTGTCGTTTCGAGTCGATATCCGCTGCAACACAACGCACAAACGGCTTACTATGACGAACAGTAGCAGAATAGACTTTCGAGTAGAATCCTTTTTTAATCTAACTCTAGACACAAGCAATGTTGATATTAGAATTTCTACAGCCTTGGTTGACAGCCAGTCTACCGTAAAAATAAACGACAGCCTACGACAGGAAGTTTTCACCCTCGTCAGTCATCAAACGAAATATACATGATCGCCCAATCATTTATCACGTATAGCAGTTGACTAATAAGCTCTAGCAATAATAAAAGTAATAGTCTTTTATGTGCCGTATCTTTTTTGTGCTTCTCCACAACTTCTTATCCTTCCTAATTCTAAGTTAGGTTCAGTTAAGTGCTATACGTGATACACGCTTGGGCGATCATGTCTCGAAAGAGACATGACTGACTGGGTAGAAGATTATCCCGCAGTAGTTTGCCATTGCTTTCTGCGGTAGACTGGTTGCCGACCAAGGCTATAGAACCCAATCTGTCCTGTTATTTAACCCATAACTGGAAGGAAGAGACGGATTAATACCTTTCCCAAGGGTATTTGTGTGTAAGCGAATAAAATGGATTCAACCGGAATTCGAACTCGGCTCCCCGGTTTCTCGTTCCGAGCCGATATCCACTGGGCCACAACGATTTTCTATCCGTTGACTCAATCTGCTAAAAAATCTCAATGGAAACAAAGAAAAGAGTGCTGGGCTGCGATGTGATGTCTGTCCTTCTGTATAGCAGTGAATATTGGACGATCTTTTCAAAGACGAGGAAGAGGCTCGAAGCAGCAGGAATGCACTTCTTCAGAGGGATGCCGAGGATACCATAGATCGAACACGTGAACAATAATGAGGTATTGGAGGAGATGGAAACGACAAGAAAACTCAGCATCAAAAACTTAACATCAAGAAGAGACAGCTGACGTTCCTGGGATATGTTATGAGGAAGTAAGGCCTGGAGAATCAATACTCACTGGACAAAGAGAATGAACGAGTAACAGGAAACCAGCGCGAGACATATTTGATAGGATTAAACAAATGGATGGCGGAGCAGGTTTTGGGAGAGAAACTAAGAGGAAAAATATTGAGAACGACATGAGACAGGAACAAGTGAATGTCCATGATCGCCGACGTCCTGACCATGACACATGAAGAAAAAGGTTACTCGTTGTACCGTTACCCTGCACTCATTAATAAAACAATAATTAGTTAAATTTATATGTATTTAAATAAGTTCTGACGTATTGATATATTAGTAATGAATCAATGTCAGACATTATATTAGTCCAAATTATGCCATTGCTTTTACCAAGGACAATGACTGCTTTAATGGACAAATTAAAAGCCTCCTAGAAAAAATTTTGAATAATAATAATAATAATAGTATTGGTAGCGGAATATTATTATTATCAATAATAATCATCCAATTGTATAGCTAAAATAACAATTGTGTATAAAGTCCTGTTGTCATGTCATTGTTAATAAAATTGCAAAATATTGTATTAATTATAAATCAAATAATATTAATGCAAAAACTGTGGTCAAATTACAGAACTTATAGATCAAATAATAATAACTAGAAAGAACAAAGACCGCAAATCTCCGCCAAGACAATATCGACATGATCTTAGCAATTAGATTATGAAATTAGATTATTCATAAAGATGATTATTAAAATGAGAAAGAATAACTGCAATGAATTTGACCGCTCTCAAGAGAGATATTACAAATAATGAACTCGGACACTTAAGAATAAATGCGCGCTTAACATTAACAAGGGGAGATAATTCAGTATTTAAAATAACACTTGAAAGGCAAAAATTATATTTTATTAATAAAACCGAAAAAATAACACAGAAAATTTAACCTGTATACAAATTAAACCCCAAAATCTAATCAGTTTGTGCTAGTCATGGGAGCAATCATCTCTGATAGTTGTATTTGAATCCATCCAGCGGGTCTTGAGATATCTTAACCACGGATAGTCAAACAAACGAGCCTGAATACAATACCTCCGCCCTAAGGAAGAAATAATAAATGTTTTGACGCTTTTCTAGACAGGGCCTCATGATTTTTTAATCTTAACTGACTTGAGGTGTTAAAATATTTCTCCTGGTGAATTAAGATGAGTTAATCCCTCATGGTGAGGAAGCTGAAAAATGTTCTGTTCAGGAGCAGGAGAAGGAGTAGTGGCGTAGGATTGTAGCCGAGAGTCAAGAGAGTTGGTTTTGGTTTTTTTTGGGGTTTTTTTTTTAATCATTTCACCCCGAGCAAGGCAGAAACGCCACTGATGTGCAGGGGGTTACATAAATGTAGAAAGATTAATTAGAAAAGAGTGAGGAGTACAAGCTAGTTAGAAAGGAACAATAGAAAGCTGAGAAAGCAGGTGCAATGACAGATACATGGGCGGAGAGAAAGTGAAGATTATACAGGGGAGGGGAGAGAGCTAGAGTCCAGTGATTAGTAGGTGAGTATTAACTTTGCTTTTAAATTTCTGGAGGTCGTAGCCGTCAGGAAAGCAAGAATATGGGAGTGAGTTCCAAAGGCGGGAAGTGCGAGAGAGGAAGCTGCAGGAGTAGAATTGTCGTCTGCATTTGGCTAACCTGACTGTGAATGGGTGGGACCCAGTTGCCAGTCTGGTTGCACGGGTAAACACCTGTTGAGGAGGCATCAGTGACTTAAGCTCATCCGAGCAGAAGCCATGAAAGTATTTATAGAAGAGACAGAGGGAGGCCACATCTCGACGATGGGAAAGTGACTGCAGTCGAGTCGCCAGATCAGTACCTATCACATTACAGACTCTCCTTTGGAGCTTGTCAAGAACACTGAGGAGAATGGCAGGGGCACCTGACCATAAATGGCAGCAGTACTCCATGCACGGACGGATGGTTGACTTGTATATATGGTTTACCTTAGATTTGTACAATGATGTAGCCAAAATGATGAAAGATTCATATATAGATATTTGGGAACGCCCCAAAACTGAAACCGTCAAACCGTAAAGTTATGTGCTGCTTTTAACAAAATCTCTTACTATATTGCGCACATTGAGATGTGATTCATGTGCAAGTTATACACTTAATAGACTGATGAATATACTTGACAAAGTATAGATGCAACGCAGTGTCACTTTTTAGGTGGATAGCTCTCAGGTTCAAAAATAAAATCATTAGAAAGAGCAGACAACGGCCGTTAATCTTCGTCAATACCGACATCATTTCAGCGATTGGTAAGAAATGAGAAAAAATACATTGAATTTTGAGTGAAAATACAAAAAATGAACCGCTCTCAAAATGAAATTCACACTTAAAATGAAACAGCTGATATAATTCAGAATTTAGAATGATCTAGGGGAGGTAATTCAGTATTTGGCATTTGAAAAGCAAAAACTGAATTTTACTAATATGACCGAAAAGAATAAAATAAAATAACCCAGAAATTTTGTTCCGTACCAAATCGAACTCAAAATCTAATCAGTTTGTGCCAGTCATGAGGCCGATCATCCCTGAAAATTTCATCCAAATCCATTCAGCGAGTCTTGAGTTATCTTGACCACCGACGCGATCGAATACAACACCTTCGTCTGAATAATACAAAGACAAAATCATGTACAACTTCAACACACTTAAAACAAGACTTTTATATCTTTCAGATATTATATATATATATATATATTTGCTCGCTTTTTCAATCTATCAGTTTATATTGATTAGGTTGTGTGAAAGGTCCTCAACATTAACTTTTTTCTGAGTATTACCACTTTGAAAAATAGCTTCCCAAACGGGTTCTTCCCTGAAAACTACAGTCTTATCAACTTCAAGTCAATGGTCCTTCGTTAACTTATTATATCGCGCGGTTCGAACTCCACTCACGTCTATTGAACAGGTGAAGAGGCTCATCCCTTGTTCCCTGTTTAGGATGTGGTTTCCGGCTTTCTCTTTTCCAATCTTTTCACTCTTTTCTTTTCTTTTTTCTTTTTTTTTCAATTGGAGTAAATAAACTAAACTATCGCCCGGTTCAGACTCCATCCATGTCTATTGAACAGGTGATGAGGCTCATCACTTATTCCCTGTTCAGGATGTGGTTTCCGGTTTTCTTTTCCAGTTTTTTCACTCTTACGTAGCCCCCTGCACATCAGTGGCGTTACCGATGATTAAAAAAAATATCATTCACGTTCTATCTTCTCTTTCATTTATATTCCACACCTTTTTGTGGTTTACGGCCATGTCACTTTGATAGATAGTTTCTCGTTCTATCACCGAAGTCAAGCAATGTTCAGCCTGGCCAGTATTTGAATGGGTGGCCTTTTACAAAGATTATCTGCTGTAAACTAGGGCGTGCGGGTTGTTGTAAGGGATAATGGCTCTGAATGGGAAGTAGGCAAACCGATTTCGATTTCTAGTCGGGTTCATTACATTCACTTACGCGCAAGCTCACTTTGGAAAAGTATGAATTCACCTCTTCTCCTCATCTATTGGTTAAATAATAATTCTCGTATAAGAAAATAATTATTATCTCCAAGAAACTGTTAATAACAAGTCAAAACTGTTTCGGTTTTAAATAACCCGCAAAACTGTTGATCAATTGTAATCATTTTAACAGCAACCCTCTAACTTGAGTGGCTCTAAAACCTTGTATTAGGGAAATCTTAAAAAGAAATAAAGATCACATGACTAAACATCATAAATTGCTTAAATCCCTTCTTGTTTGGACCGCGAAACTTTCAGCGACCAGTCAACATGAATGTATAAATCTGCATATATATATATATATATATATATATATATATATATATATATATATATTAATAATAATAATAAAACCGACTCTGTACGTATTCTAATCTTAAAATGTTACACAAGTAATTTTTAAAGACCACGAATAACCAGCAGAATCTAACTCCGTTATTGTCCTCGGCTATAGAGCTTTGGACAAAGAGGGAAAAAAAAAGAAAACTGCGTAGGACCGACAATGCATACAGTTCTTCACAGCAAAGAAAAAAAACCCTCAAACGGAATGAACCACAAGGAAAGAAAAGTGCTCGATACTAAACTAACCAAAAAGGGTTAACAAAAAGGCAGTCACGCAGAGCAAAAACACACGAAAAAAAGATTTTTTTCGTGTATATATATATATATAGCAGCTCATCTTTAGCAGGGACAAGCAAGTAATCTTGACCACATACAAGTCCAAGTATATATAAAACAAGAAAACTGAAAAAATGAAAGCTACTCGTAGTACATTTCAATCACAACTACTTATATATGCATAATGTAAATATTTATGTCTTTTTTACGCACATCAGTTGCAAAGAGTTGAAGTATTCACTATTAAAGTGCATTTTGCAGATATTTGATTTCATATTAGCTCCATTTAATTGCTATTTTATATTTGGTTAATATATATTTTCGCAGCTAATGTTTCCCGTGCTCACTAAAGTCAACTCTGACAAGCTTGATAATGAAGCGAAACTGGTTGAATACAAATAATGAATAGACGATGATGTTTTTATTAGTACAAAAAAGATTTTCGTAAAGCATATAAATACAAAAGTCGGTGGGGAAGCCGTGAAAAGAAAAAGGTTGTGTTATTTTTTACTGCACACTATAAAATTTAACAAATCATCTATTGACTGAGGGGTGAGAGCACATTAAGGCTTTTTTTTTTTTTTTTTTTTTTGACAAATCCTGTTAGTTACAACATCTTAATGAAACCTAAGTAAGGATGAGGCGTCGATTTTATTCTCTAGCTCACAATGTTTGTTTACTAAACTATATCTTGTACTTTACATAACCAATATCAATCGTTTGTCAAAAGTTATACTAATTTATTTCGATGGATTTATCCTTGCACACAACTTCCATATCATTTACGAATCCAGTTTTTCAACTTTCACCAGAAAGTTTCAGTCGGATTCAAGACAGATGATCGACAGGGCCACTGAAGCAGTTGTATGTTTGCAAGTTACAGTAAAGGAGTTCTTTGTATTGTGAACTTGTTGAAAATTTCAACTATTTAAAATTAGGCTAAACACTCAGTGTTCTTCGCCGAGAGGTAAAACATGTTGGCTTAAACAGTAGTCACATTCCCACAAAAAAAGTCGCATGTTCGATCGCAGCCGAAGAGCATTTTTTTCTCAAAGTTTTTAAATGCGCAGATCGATAGACGAAATACACAGTTGAATTAAAAAAACAGGGTGGCTACTTAAAATAAAAACTGTCCACTATAATAAGTTTCATTCATACACACACACAT
>JBBBDQ010000337.1:7235000-7252500 GCA_037127315.1 Ascarosepion bandense
CCTTGCGGGATGTTGACCTCAGTGTCCACTTTATATATATATAAGAGAGGAAGAGGGAGGGAGAGAGAGAGAGATCAGACAAAAGGAAAACTGACACTTTTTGTCGAGAGTGAATTTATCAAGGCAGTCTTCAGATTGTTCTTTTACAAATACGTTCTATCTGAAAATCACCCCCACACACCCCCACACACACACATATATATATATATATATATATCGACAAGGTTAGCCTATCTATTCATTTTTCAAATTTCGGAATTAGTTGTTATATTTTACCCCTAAATTTTACAAAGTTCATAATTTTTCTTCAATACCTCCGAATATTGCTCCATTCATTTCAAAGAATTGTTTTCTGCATATTTACGCAACTGTTTTCGTTTTATTCGGCGTTCTCGTTTTTGGTTTATCTAATTTCAAGTCACCCAAGCTCTCGTTTTTTAAACGGTCAAGCTTGAATTTTTATGTGCATTTTTTAAAACATAAAAACCCTCTATAGAAAAATATACTGTATTTTCCGGCGTGGAAGACGCACCCTAGTATTGGAAAGAAATTTCTAAGAAAAAAATGTCTTTTATGCAAGAACACATCATGTGTCCATCATATACTGGCGCCACGTATTACATTAATCACCCGTCTGATTTTGTTTGTATGGCAATGACATACTAGTTAGTGATTAGTAAATATACTTTATCTTTCATTTTCCAAGGGTGGTTTAATTTCATAATACTTTTAAAAAAATATGTATTTAAAAATATAAAACAACTAGCACTATAGCCCGGCGTTGCTCGGGTGTAATAAAAGCTTTAAAACTAATCCATGGTCCTGGAGCTCAGACTCTTTGGACGTTGGCATGAAAGACTAAAAAGCAATAGTTGTTTCCAGTTAAAGCTAAACCGTAGACTGAAAGAAAAATGAATGGATGTAAGTAAAATTTTGATTTCCTGGTATCGCTTTATATATATTATCGATTTTCTGCACTATTGTAAGAACTACCTTGAAACTTCTGAATATCGTTTCTTCAGTCTTTGTCTATAAGTGTATGAAAATCGGACCACTCCTTCTATAACCCGATTTTTTCTATGATCGATTTTCGATATTTATCGGGTGTACCTCGACACAAAACCTAGCTAAGAACACTCGCAGACGCTTATAGTATAAATGTGTAAATTTTCAAGGAAATCGGTTCAGCTGTTTCGGAGTCTATAGGTAACGGACACACTGACACACAGACTCACAGACACACACACACAAAGTTCCATTCCAATAAGTTTAGATCAAAGAAATTATATTCATCCTCAAGCTCGGATGCAGTCCCTCTCTCCCCGGCGTGATGTAGCTTCCCTGTGCCTCATCTATAAATACTTTCACGGCTTCTGCTCCGATGAACTTAGTTCACTGGTGCCCCCTAGTTATGAATTTGCAAGAAATACTAGATTAGCAACTAGGTTCCACCCTTTTACAGTAAAACAGATAAAATGTAACCGCAATTTCTACTCTAACAGCTTCTTTTCTCGCATTTCCCGCCTGTGGAATTCCCTTCCATATACTTGTTTCCCCCACAGCTCCAATCCCCAGGAATTTAAATATAAAATCAATAGACACCTATCACACTAACTCGCATTCATTCCCTCAAACACTCCTCCTATCTACCCAACTCCCATCCTATTCTCATTCTTCTACCACCCTCCTTCCGAAATTTCCTGTAACTAACCACTCTTTCTCATCACTTTCCCCCATGTAAACCCCTGCGCAATAGTGGCAGTGGAATGCTTTGCTTGGAGTGAAATGATTTAAAAAACACAATCCCAAAAACTCGTCACAGCTGGATTCATGTAAAAACTCTAAACTATCATCTGAAGAGACATCACTACTGTCATTCATATACAATAAATGATCCTCACTACCATCCATGTCATAGTGCTAACCATGGTGCTAACTGATACATGCCTCTTGGAAGACGCACACATTTTTCAGGGTATTTTTTTTTTCGGAAAATGTGCATCTTGTGAGCCGAAAAATACTGAGCCTCATTTATTTTACTTCCAAATATATCCAGAGAATTTGACTGTAGACATCTTTGAACTCCCAAATCTTCTTTATTAAAATGTTTGTACGGATTAGCCATCCACAAATAAACGAAATGTTAAAAAAAATTCTGATTAGCTCGAGGGATTAATTTAAATCCCAAGCCAGTTATCTAGCACTAGATTTTCATGTACTGTTTATGTGTACTTGTAAAATCTGCGATAGCTATGACATGTACCATTAGCCTCAAAACATCCCCAGTCTGTGCCATCTCTTCAATTCACTCTTCCAACTGGGCAAAAAATCTCCACCCTCGTACATGGGGGTCATGGTTGCCCAAGCAGTGGTGGTGGGCCTCTACACCACAAACAGCGGCATCGTTGAGGTGAAATAAAAACACGATAAAGAAGAATTACTAACGTTCTTCCACATTGATTTGTGGTGTCTAAGTATTTTATCTGCTTAGTTTGTCTTTTGCTTGTTTGTTTATTTATTTATTTTTGTTCTTTTTTGTTTCTTTTTTTTCTTTCTCCCTATTAATGTCTCTCTTTTCCTTTCTTTTTTATGGGATGGAATGGATTTGCATTTAGAATTTTTTTTGTCAGAATTTCGTTTTTGCAAATCTTTTTCTTTCCCCATTTTATTGAGCTGAGATGGCTCTTTCAAATATTCAAGTCTTTAATTTTGTATCGATATAATGACGTTAAATGATTTTTACTCAGATTTAATATTTATTTTCCTCACTTTTATGCTACTGTTCAACCAGTAACAGAAACAAGAGCCACTCAACTTAGAGGGTTACTAAATGAGGTTGCTGGAAAAGATTAAGAATATTATGAAGAAACATTGGAGAAATTATGTTTGACTATAGATTTCAAGAGGCAGTGATTGGGGAAATACCTTCTCTAGAGTGTTAGATAACACGCATATACTTACAGACTTGAACAAAAACGCCTCTCTCTCTCTCTCTCTCTCTATATATATATATATATATATATATATATATATAATAATAATAATAAAATCGACTCTGTACGTATTCAAATCTTAAAATGTTACACAAGTAATTTTTAAAGACCACGAATAACCAGCAGAATCTAACTCCGTTATTGTCCTCGGCTATAAAGCTTTGGACAAAGAGCGGGGAAAAAAAGAAAGCTGCGTAGCACCGACAATACATACAGTTCTTCACAGCAAAGAAAAAAAAACCCTCCAACGGAACGAACCACAAAGAAAGAAAAGTGCTCGATACTAAACTAACCAAAAAGGGTTAACAAAGAGGCAGTCACGCAGAGCAAAAACACACGCGTGTATATATATATATATATATATATATATATATATATATACGCATGTGTTCATGTGTGTGTGTGTGTGTGTGTGTGTGTGTGTGTGTATATATATATATATATATATATATATATCTCCATCCAGGTGAAGAGGATCTAAGCTTTTACTGTTTTGAGTACCCTGGCATTTATTTTTTATAAACAGTGCTGAATAAAATAAACATTGTAGAGCATAATATAATCATATAATTATGAATTAAATGTACATTGGATGTTGGTTGTGAAAATGATTTACGTCCAACATTGCCTGATGACGAGATTCGATTTCGAAACATAGAAATTTCCCTGTCGCAATGCACATTTAATCCATAAGTATATGATTTATATATATATATATATATATATATATATATATATATATATATATATATATATATATGTGGGTTTATTATATAAATATGTGCGTGTTTGTAAAATATACTCATGAGATTAAGAACAGTATGATTAAATAAAGAAAAATAAAGAAAAAAAGAGAAAAACTATTTTTCTCGCCTACGCGTTTCGTCCCGTTATCAAGGCAAAGAGATGAAAATAAAGTTCTTTCATCTTTTTGCTTTGATAATGTCCATCACAGACCAAAACGTCTATGCGAGAAAAATAAAGTTTTTCTTTTGTCCTCTTTATTTAACCATATATATGGCCACTGGCGTATGATACATCATACGCTAAAAATCTGCTCCCCTCTAGCTCAGAGGTAGAATCGCCGACTGACGCCAATTCGGTCGGGTTTCAAATCCTGAGTTAAAAGCAATCGGATGTCTAACAATACTGATGAGCTGTGATACAGATCTGTCGGCAGATGACTATATATATATATATATATATATATATGTGTGTGTGTGTGTGTGTGTGTGTGTGTGTGTTGAAAACAGTTTGTCCTATCTACCTGTTAGAGAAACGATTGATATGTCGATTGATTGGTTAGTTTTTGTGGCAAATCAACCTCGGCGGGGCATTTATTGCCAACTAAATTTTATTTATTGCTGGTAATACCTTTTTTCTTTCAACAATTTATTGTTGCTTTTTTTTATATAAGTTTTGTGTCTAGTAATATTTTTTTTTCTTTTCGAATATCAAGATTCATTGGGATTGGTTTTTAAGGGCAGGGTCCCTAAGTCCTACCCTTTTTATTTAACCCATAACTGGAGGGAAGGGACAGATTAATACCTTTCCCAAGGGTACCAGTGCTTAAGTGAATGCAGGGTATTCAATTGGAATTCGAACTCGGCTCACCGATTTCTCTTTCCGAGACGATATCCACTGAACCACAATGAACATCCGTCACTAAACGCTTACAGCACCTGGTATTCCCAAGCGGTCACCCATCTAAGTATTGACCAGGCTCAACGTTGCTTAAGTTCGGTGATCGAGCGAAAACCGGTGTATTCAACGTGATAGGCCGTAAGCACGATTAATATAATTATAAAGAATATTTACAGCAATCCATCTTCCCCTTCATAAAAATCTGACATAACATTAACGAAATTATTCTTGACTTGTACTATTGAGATCCTCGTTGTTGCTCACATGTTCTTTCCATGGTATCCACAGCATCCTTCTGCATAACCATATTTCGGTTGCTTCAAAGCTTTCCTTCATCTTTGATGAGATTGTCCAGCATTTGCTCCCATATCGAATGACAAACATCACATAATTATCTAATACTTTTTGTCAACGAAATTTTACTTTATTAAAATCATAAACAAAGACTTCAAATTTTCGAAGCCATCTTCATTAAAAAGTTAAAACCGATACTAAACAAAATTAATTACGAGTATAGCAGCAATGTTCTAAAACGCCTAAAACAGCAAGACTTTAACTTATCTATGTAGTGATTTTTTGAAGAAAAACGTAATGATTTATAAAATGTAAATAGTAAATTTTATAGAAATTAAAAGTATAAAATTAAGTTACCTCCCATGCACTATATTTAATTTTGAAATCGGCATCTCATTCTTTAGTGTATGCTCAAAACTCTTAACAGTTAAACAACATAATATTTATAACTGACAGCTTTTCATAACGGACAACTACATTAATTGTGACTTAACAGCCGAAGATAATCATTGAAAGTTCTTGGGAAAATAAAACTAATGAAAATTCCTAAAGCGCTTGTCTGCTGTGTGTTTTTTTTTCTTTGATTTTATTAGGAAACTTATTCGCGACTACTGGGATGTGCGTTGTGGTGCAGTGAAAATCGGCTCGGAACGAGTAATTGGAGAGTCGAGTTCAAATTCTAGTTGAATTCGTCACATTCACTTACGCGCAAATACTCTTTGGAAAGGTATTAATCCGTCTCTTCTCCTCCAGAAATGGGTTAAGTAAGAGGACATATTGAGATCTATAGCTTTGGTTGGCTACCACTTTACCGTAGAAAGTAATGGCAACTTACTATGGGAAAATGTAAGCCAAGTCAGTTATGTCTCGAAAAAGAGACAGGGTGCTCAAGCGTTTATGACGAATGACACTAGACTGACTAAATCCTGACAACGAGAGGATTAAAATAAATAGATAATATGTCTAAATTATTTAATCAAGCATGCTTAAATAAAAATATGCTACCTAAATACACACACGTGTTTGTGTGTGTGTGTGTGTGTGTGTGTGTGTGTGTGTGTGTGAGTGTGTGTGTGTTGAAGAGATTCAAGGGGTTCGCAATACTTCGAACGAAGCGTTTACTAAATTTAAGTTCGAAAAAGAGAACGTAATTTTAGCTTTATGTATATATATATATATATATATATAATTCCAAGTGAAGAGGACTCAATGTTTTTTTTTTATTATTTTGAGTACTCTGGCATTTATTTTATTATAAACAGTGCTCAATATAATGAGTATTATAGAGCTTAATGTAATATAATTATATAGTTATGTATACATAACTATATAATTATATATATATATATATATATATATATATATATATATATTTGTGTGTGTTGAAAACTTTCTCTTTATTTGAATTTAATTATTCCCAGGTTAATCTTTTGTAAATTTTCTTATATTTGTGTTTTTTAAATATTTTATATTCTACCTCTATTTAGCTATACGAGTTTATTTTCATTTATTTTATATTACGTTTGTATATTAAATATTTTTAGTCTTTTTATGATTGTTTTAGTTTTCTGTGCATATTGCGTGTATATATGGTTTCTTTGGTGTGGGTTTGTGATTATTTGTTTCTGTGTGGTCATATCTATTTGCTTGTGCTGTTTTTTCTTTATATGGATTGGTTTTCTCATGTTTGGTTTATTTATGTATATATGCTCGTGTTGGTGCGTGTATTTTATAATTATTATGACATTTTCGGTACGATCACTACCTTTTAACATTAAGCTCTATACTTCTCAACGTTTTACGAAACCTAACATCACTAAAAGTAAATTCATTTTCGTGCTCACCCGCTTTTTTAATATTCTAAAATAAATTAAACCGTTTTATATTTCGTGGTCTGAGGAGATGGGCGCACTTGCGATTGTCGAAATAAATCAGGATTTATAATCGCTTTAGATATGTGTTGAGTTTTTTTTTCTACATAGATAGATAGATAGATAGATAGATAGATAGATAGATAGATAGATATGAACATGCTGAGATAGATAGATAGATAGATAGATAGATAGATAGATAGATAGATAGATAGATAGATTCGGACTGACATAGATAGATAGATAGATATGGACAGACTGAGATAGATAGATAGATAGATAGATAGATAGATAGATAGATATGGACAGACAGATAGATAGATAGATAGATAGATAGATAGATAGATAGATAGATAGATAGATAGATATGGACAGACTGAGATAGATAGATAGATAGATAGATAGATAGATAGATAGATAGATAGATAGATATGGACAGACTGAGATAGATAGATAGATAGATAGATAGATAGATAGATAGATAGATAGATAGATAGATAGATATGGACAGACTGAGATAGATAGATAGATAGATAGATAGATAGATAGATAGATAGATAGATAGATAGATAGATAGATTTAAATATTCAGTATTGCTTACCCAATTTCTGTTAGTTTTTTGTTTTGTTTTGTTTATACTTTTATCATTTTTTTTTTTTGTTAAGTATCCCACATTATGAAAATAGACGATTTGCCCCAAAAGGTGAAATGTTAAAAGAAACTGTATATAAATTTATTTTGGATGATCTCGCAATTAAAGGACATTCTATACACTTTGGTCTTCATAAATTCATTTCCCAATAGATATTTTAAAAATCGAATTCATCATCAGAAACTTTCCAGTGAGTAGCTTATATAGTTTGTGTGATGTTTTGCAAAAGATCAAACTATCAAAATCAGTTACATGTATGCCAGGCTACAGATTTAATGATCCACACTCGTATACACCGTGCGTATATCTAATTGGAGACGCCAATATAAAAAATGTGCAGAAGCTTAAATATCTAGAGGCCGGAAAATGCGGCACCAAATCTGGTCACGAATTGAAATACCAAAATATGTTTTACAAAAGATTAGTAAAATATTAAGAAACGTTAAAATTTCATTAGAAACAAAGAGCTTTACAAAACAATGCAAAACATAAGAATAACTATATATTATTCTGATCAAGAGACACTTAAAGAAGTCTGGGGGTACAACTGTTTAATCGGTGTAATAATAATGATGTGGATGTATGTTGTGGTGCATCGGCATGGAAAGAGAACTCTTAGAGCCGAGTTCGAATTCCAGTTGAATTCGTTGCATTCCCAAATAACCTTGGGAAATGTACGAATCCGTCGCTTCTCCCTCCAGATAAGGGTTAAATAGCAAGACAGTGTGGGTTCTATATATTTGGTTAGAAACCAGTCAACTGCAGAAAGTAATGGTAAACTAATGCGAGAAAATCTTCTGTCCCGTCAGTCATGTCTCTTTCGAGACATGATCGCCCAAGCGTGTATCACGCATGGCACTAAACTGACTGACTGAATAATAATAAAGACGAAGACATTAACCCGACAGAAAATAAAAATTATTTTATTTTCCTGTTGAAATCATTACCACGAATCGATATTTAAAACAAAGAAAATTTCTCCATTTTAACTAATTACAGATGAAACTTATACGTTAGCAAATACGGAGGGCAGGTTTGAATTACATTAATATTTTGATTGGGGAATTACTTCCTACTTCGTAGTACTGGGTATGACGATAAACTACATCCGGCATTTAGGCCTATGTCTAGGAGACTGGAGGCTTTGAGGAGCGTTGAACTACATCTTACTGCTGTTTTTACTCAGGTCCACCCAAATCTGGGGTGGTAGCACATTTTAGGGTCCCAGTTATGGGCAAATAATGAAACCCCAAACAAAACACTATGAAAGTATAAAAATATATTTTATAATAGAAATACTAGCAATAATTTTACATAAAATATTACCAACAATAAAATTTATAGAATTACCAACAATATATTTTATCTGTAGTTGAAATCATACAGTTGCGTTCAAAATATATTTAGTTCAAGCCTTAAAATGTATTCAAAATATTTAGATTTAATAAAGTCATAAAGGTCAAAAATCAATCAACCAACGAATATGGAAGAAGTCTTTCATGATTTTAATCCATATATCTTACAAAATCTTAAACATCAAACTGTATTCGAAAATATAACTTTAACAAAACTACAACATAAAACACATACCACCTCCTATAGTAATTATATTCAAACAAACATACATATGTATGTATAAAAGTTAAGTATCATCTGCCATGTATTCAATTGTGAAAGCAGAATAACATATACGATATTTTGATTAGTTCAAAGCTTCCAGGAAATTAAAAATTTAATTCCGGCATTGAATTCTTCATGGGGTATTGATATGTCTTTAAACAATCAAATCAGTTCTGTTGCCTAAGGCAGCGCTCTAGCCTTGGTTTTTACAGAAACTCAAACACAAGTCACTTGAGCGTTAATGGGTATAAAAATTAATTACCTCAGCTTTAGAAATGCCTTCTATTCAACACTAAATTCTAAAAAAAAATTTTGTTCCATCTTGTTATTCTATATATATATGACTAATTACGCTTTCACACCCTGATTGAGCACTCTGGAAGAATAAACAGTAGCTACTCTAGCATGTACGTATCGTTCATTCAGTAATGAATTAGAACACTCTCACTACTGGCGTATGAATACATGGTATATGACACGCTAAAAGTCTGCCTCCATCTACCGAGCGCCGATAGCTCAGAGGTAGAATCGCCGAGTGATGTCAGTTCGGTTGGGTTTCGATCCTGGGTAAAAAGCAATCGGATGTCTAATCGTATTGATGAGCTGTGATAAGCTGGGGACGAATATATATATAAGTTCCATACGAGATGAATACCTAAAAATATATATATTAATATTCGTTTATTCTTTCTGCTATAGTTATATATTTTATAAACTTGTACCTGTTTATCATAACTTAATTATTTGTTCTTTCATTATTGTTTTTTTAACTCGTCGGCTGTTCACACCAGTAAGGATTTTGAATACCTTTCCCGTATGTAGTGTTGTATATCTTCTGTTAAGTTCTAGTTACCCTCGTCTCTTTTCTAAGCTCCAACTCGAAACAATTCCCGGTGCTCATATAAGGACTAGCACTGCGCTCACCTCCATAATTTCTTCTGCTCTCTGGTAACGTCGAGAAACATGTCACAATTTTAACTTTCTCTTCCTTGTCAGAAAACTGTCCTCCATTACCCAGTACGTTCTTATTTATGACTACAAGATCCGGTTACCTGACCTGCATTCGTTTGATCCGTTTGAATTTCAACGGCACAGAACATTATTATTATTATTATTATTATTATTATTATTAGCAGTAGTAATAATAGTAGCAGCAATAGTAGTAGTTGAAATAGTAGTATTGCCTTAATTAAAGTTTAATTAAATTCTGATCAGTTGATTTTATGAGAAAACCTTCCAAACCTATCATTATAAATGAAACAATTGATATTTAAAAAATGTTTAAAAGAATTGCACATATTATTCAGATTATCATCATCATCTTTGTGATTTTATTAGAACGTTTAGATCGATAAATTCTTTGACCTCGTTCAGGTTTTGGAGAGCTCAGCCATTTTGAGAAATTTGATAAGCCTTGGTTTTTTTTAAGTGACGCTGAACGTAACCCTTACCCCCACAATCCAAAGCAGAGAATGATATATATTTATTTCAGGATCCAGTTTTCACTATGTGAAGGCTAAAGAACCTGTCTATCCAAATAAATAAAAATGCCTATATGAACAATAAGTAAAATAATGTAAACTACAATCTCAAAATCGTAAGAGTTATCTGTGCGTTTCAGTATTATCCTTCTTTAAGAATGAGGTTTCATTAAAAATTTAAATAAAAGTGATCGTCATTTCTAGAACTTTGACAATAAGAGACCAGCTAAAGTTGTTGGTTTGTAAGAACAACGTGCTAGATGGAAATGGAGCGTTTACTTTCTATCCTTGTCTATAAAAATGAAGATACAATTACATCTATACTTTTAAAGAAATATTTTCTATATCATTAAAAAAAGACGTTTCGATGACGTATCACTTACGCGCAAATACCCTTGGGAAAGGTATTAATCCGTCTCTTCCTTCCAGATATGGGTTAAATAGCAGGACAGATTGGGTTCTATAGCCTTGGTCGGCAACCAGTCTACCGCAGAAAGCAATGGCAACCTACTGCGGGATAATCTTCTGCACAGTCAGTCATGTCTCTTTCGAGACATGATCGCCCAAAGCGTGTATCACGTATGGTACCTAACTGACTGACTGAATAGAAATAGAACTTTCACTTATTGTAAATTTGACAAAAAACACCATAATTTATTTGTTTTAAATTACTTTTTAATCAAAGATTATTTTAGGACACAGATGTATCATATTATCATCATGAATGAAATCCAAGAAATAAAGAAAGAAAAGGTGCTCTCATGTGTTTAACATCTTCAATGGAATAGAAAAATCTTGTCAGTTTTAAAACTTTCCATTTGTACCCTCTTACTTAATGACCTGCATTCATACTTGTGATTGTTATGGTGATATTTTGTTAAAGTTATTAAATATTAAAAGATGCAATACAGGAATTTTCACGGGTATTTTTTTTTTTAATCGTTTCACCCCAAGCAAGGCATTCCACTGCCACTATTGCGCTTGGGACTAAATTGGGGAAGGTAAATAGAAAAAGTGGTTAGATATAGGAAATGTCAGAAGGGGGGTGATAGATAGTTTGGAGGATAGGAAGAGAGTTTGAAAGAATGGAAACGAGTTACTGTCTTAGGAGGTGTATATTGACCTTACATTTAAACTCCTGGAGATTGTGCCGTCGGGGAAGCAGTCATGTAGAAGAGAATTCCACAGTCGGGAAGTACGAGAAAAGAAACTGTTGGAGTAGAAGTTGCAGTTGCATTTTATCGGTTTCACTGTAAAAGGGTGGGATCTAGTTGCTAATCTAGTATCTCGTGCAAATTCGAACCTAGGGGGCACCAGTAATCTAAGTTCATCGGAGCAGAAGCCATGAAAGTATTTATAGAAGAGACACAGGGAAGCCACGTCGCGCCGGTGAGAAAGAAACTGCAGGCGGTCTGCCAAGTCAGTATCGATCACATTACAGACCTTCCGCTGTACCTTGTCGAGAAGCCCAAGGAGAATAGCAGGGGCACCCGACCAGATGTGGCAACAGTATTCAATGCACGGGCGGATGGTAGATTTGTAAATGTGCAGGATAGATTCAGACGGAAAAAACCTCCGGGCCCTGCACAGAGAACCGATTTTCATAGCAGCGGATTTAACAATGGATTCGATATAGTCATTCCACTTGAGGTCCGCTGAAATTGTGAGACCAAGGAGTTCCAAGGAGATTATTAAATCATTAACTTAATTATGATTCATCAGACAGTTCAAATAACAGAACATTTTCACGGTTACTACTAGTTTTTATAATTAAAAGAAAGAAGGAAAGAAAGATAAGAGGTGATAACTTTCTCCTATATTTAATGTTTACTTCAATGAAATGGAAAAATCTTAGTTTTAAATCTTTCCATTTGTACCTTTTTACTAGAAATAATGACCTGCATTCATACATTTGATTGTTAATGCAAAATTCTGTTAAAATTGTTAAGCTCAAATATTTAATGATGTAATAATTGAATTTTTGTAATTCATTTATAGCCGTAGAACTAGCAAGGAGCTTAGTCACTAACGCAAGAATTATGATTCATCAGAAAAATTATATAGTAAAACCGTATATTTTTCATGGCAACGACTAGTATATAATATTTTAAATTATTAAATAAAAGCGTAAATGAGTCTTCATTTTCTTTCCTTTTTTTTGTTTTTGACAACGAGAGTAAAATAGTATATGTACATTATAATGCTTTAATAAATTCACTCCAAGCAGGGCGATAAAGCCACTAAGATGCAAGAGGTTACTGTGAGTGAAAGAAACTGAAAAAAAAAAAAACGTTATCCGAAAGAATGACAAAACAACAATTACATGGAGACGGAAAATACCGATTAAAATTTCAATTTTTGAAGATTGTAGTTGACAAGAAGCGGGGAGAATTTTCCAGAAGTGAGAAATGCGAGAGAAAAATATTAGCTTAGAACTCACAGTGAATATACCAATTTCAATAGTTAAATAGCGAGACATAGCTACCAAACGAGTTTAAGCACATGAAGTTGTGCTACCAAAGAGAAAAATACTCAAACAAATTACCATATATAGCAGTATAGCCCGGCGTTTCTCGGGTGTAATGAAAGCTTTAAAATTAATCCATGGTCCTGGAGCTCAGACTCTTTGGACGTTGGCATGAAAGACTAAAAAGCAATACTTGTTTCTAGTTAAAGTGAAACTGTAGACTGAAAGAAAAATGAATGGATCGAAGTCAAATTTTGTTTCCTGGTATCGATATCGATTTTCTGCACTATTGTAAGAACTGCAACCTTGAAACTTCTGAATATCGTTTCTTATGTTTTTGTCTATGAGTGTATCAAATTTGATTAAAATCGGACCACTCCTACTATAACCCGATTTTTTCGATTATAGATATTTATCGGGGGTACCTCGATACAAAACCTAGCTAAGAACACTCGCAGACGCTTATCGTACAACTGTGTAAATTTTCAAGAAAATCGGTTCAGCTGTTTCGGAGTCTATAGGTAACGGATACACACACAGACACACACAGAGACAAAGTTCCATTTATAAATAAGTTTATATATATATATATATATATATTGTTTGTGCGTGTATATTAAAAACCTTTTGAAGAATTAAAAAATAACTATATTATCTTTTATATATTTGAACTTAAACACTCGCACAAATGCACACACAAATACGTGTATCTATATTTGTACACACACACACACACACACACACACACACACATATATATATATATATATATATATATATATATATAAACATGTTATTTAATTTAAACAAATTAAATCTTTCTACTTATGTATATATCATATCTGTTAGAAAATTCTATAAAATTTGATTTTCTTTTAGCAAAATATCGTCTATAACGATTTTTTACTATATTTTCCGCATTTTAAATATGTATTGTTTTGTCTATTTTAACATACCTTTGAAAAGATCAGAAACTAAGACTAAACAAAGGAATAACGTACTTTTTTTAGTTTGAATATAATTATTTGAATTTTTAAGTTAATTGTTAATTAAGTAAACAATGTGTAGCTTCACATGAAACAATTTTTAATAAGTCAGATGATTGTGTGTGTGTGTGTGTGTGCGTGTGTATGTATGTGTGTACCGCACAAGCTGATATGCGTACACACACTCACTCAAATGTATCAGCGTATGTGTGGTCTATTTATGCTTTTGATATTTGATGCATGTAAACACACAAAGAGAATATATTAATTATATAAAAACTTATTGTTTTTATCCTTCATCGCGTATTGATGCTTGATTACTTCAAATATTAATAATATGTAAGGATAGCAAAACAGTGTTCAGCAAATCAATTCATATATATTCTTTCAAAATCCACGATAGAGAAACTAATATTATTGGTCCTTACACTTTCTCTATTACTGTTTTTATATTTTCTAACCCTGGCAAAAATGCGCTCAACACAGCCGACACTAACATTCTTTTCCTTCCATGAGCCCTTTCTATGATCTGTTAAGTAGAGGTTGTATGACTCCTTAGTCAGCTTGGGTTCCGGACAATTGACCGGACAGACGGAATCTTTAAAGGTCCACCCTAACCAAATGACCATCGCCCATGCTTTATACTCGCCATTAATCGTAGTCCTTTGGTAATTTAGAACGATAGCCTTAAGAGAGTTTAAAGCTTTGACGGCATGCAGGGTGGGTAAACGATTTAATACTGAGGCAGTCTCTTTGCTTTAGAAGCACATTCTCGTTCCTGTTCATGAAGAAATGACGTCTGAGGGACAGCTAACACACACACACACACAAAATGGGATTACACGCACATACACACACAACATGGGATCACACACACACACACACACACACACACACACACACACACACACACACACACACACACACATATAAAGTTTTCTTTTACTTTGTCATGTTACATGAAACGTGTTCTATAATCGATTGATTAGAACTTTCGCTTGTTGACCATGAGTGCCGGGTTCGAATCTCGCGATCGAAGTTAACTTTCAGATGACATCGGTGTAAGGAGGTGAACCCAGCAAGTGGAACTTTTGAAAATCCCTCCAATGTAAAGTATCTAGGTTTCAAAAAGTGAATCCCGCCATATTGCGCTGTCTGTTTCAGAAAAATTAACTAAGGTCTGTTCATCTTCGTTGCAGTAAGAACAACTGATTTTAGTTATAAGGTTTGACAAGCAGCCCTGGCAGACGAATGTATTCAGAAATGAGTTGAAGCCGGCAATTAAAAAAAGGCACTAACGTCAAACTTCGGGGACACAAGTTCCAGATCTTATACTTATTAACGGACTGTTTGAGTAGTGAGTTCGATCCTCACTGGGTACCCCGTACTTTCGGTGTTATGTAACATCTAAATTGCGCTTAGAAAATTACTTTATTAAGGAACTATTTACTAACAAGTACGGTACAAAAACTGAGGGTTCAACTCCCTATTCAGTCTGATAGATTTAATAGTTTGTCATTACAATACAGTCAATAAAAACTAGTAGGAAGAATTCAAGATTTCGAATTTTATCCTTAAAAGAAAACATATCTATAAAAACTCTTTAGCAATGGTATTCGTTACCCGAAAGTCTTCAGATATAGGAAAATGAGTTTTCAAATATCAAACAGAAATGAGATATACATGTTTATATGCATATTTTATATATATATATATATATATATATATATATATATATATATATATATATATATATGAAATGATTTGTTTGAACATTATTTTTTATCGATAGTCGTATTTAAGTAGATATTCTGTTTTTAATTAAGCAGTATTATATATTTATATCTACTGGCCTGATTATTTACGATTAATTTTTATTTCGAAAATGTGTGTCATTCGGCAGGATTCGAACCTGCGACCCCTATTCACATAGGGGAAGCTACCATGTGATCTGGCATGTCTTAGACCTCTCGACCACGAATGACTATTAGTCGAAACGAGGTTTTAATCAAGCCTATATAACACAGTTAATCGGCAAGGATATCAAGTAGTAGTAGTAGTAGTAGTAGTAGTAGTAAATACAACCCACACGCTAAGGAGAACTTTGTCTAGGGATGTTATGGGAAATGGAGCCATAACAACACACCACCGCCTGCCTTAGGTCTTCCCGCAGACTTGCTTTGTAGTGCGGCCATAGCAGAAATCGAAATATGTTGTAAAATAACAACATAATAATAATACTGCATTAAAAATAGTGGATACAAAAAACCCCAAATATTAAATATGTAAACGAGAAAAGTAACCCTCGAAGAAAAAATAGGAATATCATCTGGTACACACACACACACCCTTCAACCAGATGACTAGTAGTAAATTGGAGAAAAGATAGTTATTATATGTGTGTGTGTTTTAATACATTAAAGCAATGGATAGCTTTTAGATATGCGTGTGAGGAATATTTTGGACAGTTAAGTGTGTAATAGTGCGTTTATAGAGACACACTTGTCTATTTAAGTGTATGTTGGACGATAATGTTAATATATATGTATATGAAGAAAAGTTTGCAGATATTATTTCCGAATAGGCCGTTACTTTTGTATTTGGCTGGATATTTTATTTTTACATGTGTGTGTATAAGGAATTATCTTTTGCTTTAAAACATTGTGACACATATTGTGACACATATTGTGACACATATTGTGACACATATCTGACCAAGAAGAACTATCCCCAAAATCACAACAAACCAGTATATTGTTTGTTTTTTTCATTTTTCTCTTAATCATGAGTATCAGATAATTTCTCTGACCACATCACCCCTTAAATCTGGCCACCTAACTCCCAGGACTGTCGTCCCCTTGATTATTATGTGTGGAGCACAGCTGAATGAGTAACCAACAAAACTCCTTGTAATATTGAAGATGAACTGAAGGCAAGGATTATGGAAGCATTTACCAACTTAAACTAGAAAACTGTCCAGAAGAATTGCAACAGATTCTGAAGTTGTCTGGAGGCTGTGATTGAAGCCAGTGATGATTTTTATTGAAATCTTTAGGATGTGGTTTCCGGCTTTCTCTTTTCCAATCTTTTCACTCTTTCCCAATCTTTTACTCTTTTTTTTTTTTTTTCAATTGGAATAGATAGACTAAACTATCGCCCGGTTCACACTCCACCCACGTTTATTGAACAGGTGAAGAGGCTCATCCTTTGTTTCCTGTTTAGGATGTGGTTTCCGGCTTTCTCTTTTCCAATCTTTTCACTCTTACGTAGCCCCCTGCACATCAGTGGCGTTACCGCCTTGCTTGGGGTGATATGATTAAAAAAAATATATGTGCATGTGTGTGTGTGTGTGTGTGTGAGTTGAATACTTTACATATTCCATTCATGTATTTTTTACTTATTCTTTCGATATATATGTATGAGTTGAAATATTTGCTAACTCTAATAACACAGAGAGAGAGAGAGAGAGAGAGAGAGAGAGAGAGAGAATGG
>JBBBDQ010000337.1:7257500-7365000 GCA_037127315.1 Ascarosepion bandense
AACTGTTTTACTTGGAATGAGCTGATTTAAGATCTAACAGGCACAAACGGCTCGTCTGTCTCTATCTATCTATCAATATATATAGAGAGAGAGACAGAGAGAGAGAGAGAGAGAGAGAGACAAAGAGAGAGAGAGAGACAGTGAGAGGTAAGTAGGTAATTAATTATGCATATATATTTACCTATGTGAGTGTATACGCGTATATACACATCAATATATGGATATTAATCAGGTGTGAATGGAACAGTGCTTCAAGTTGTATAACAGAGCAGAAATATATAATTATAAATATTAATAGATATATATATTATCCTGTTTGACGCACAACTAAGTTTTATGTATAAAACTTAGGATAATATATATATATATATATATATATATATATATATATATATGTATATGAAATGATTTGTTTGAACATTATTTTTTATCAATATATATATATATATATATATATGAAATGATTTGTTTGAACATTAATTTTGATCGATATATATTTTTATTAATTATATATATATATATATATATATATATATATATATATATATATATATATTTATTAATATATGAAATAATTTGTGTGAACATTCTTTTTAATTAATATATATTTTGATTAATTATATATATATATATATATATTCTGATTCTTTTCATATTAGATCTGATAAGGTAATATAATTTATTGCCCCTCTTAACCTTGACAATTCAAAAGCATTTTCCTTACAGTTTATTTTTTCATTCCAACCTGATGTAATGTTAACCTGTATGCTCTACTCCCTTTCACTTTCATGGCGTTTTCCAGCCCGACAGATTAAATAAAAAAGCTCGCTCTCTTCGTGATATTAGCCACCAACTACAGCAACTTGGTTATAGCAATCTTCAGTGTCCCAGTGAACAGAAGAAATGAAAAATGTATTTTTGCGGACACCACAGTGATGTGCACCTAGTACATGTTTTCTGTGATAATTCTAATCATCCACAGTAATGATGGCTTATGTCATACCACCTTGTTTCTTCGTGCGAGGCTTCATGTTTCAATGCCATCACCTACATCAAAGACACGGTGGTCAAGTCCTGAATCGTGTGGGTGGCCGTACGTATTCCAGCAGGACACTATTTCCACCCCTATTGCTCATGTCACGCAGAAGGTTCTGGCCTATAATTTTCACCATCCTCTCACTCCTCAACATGTGGCCTCCCAGTTCAACTGATTTGAATACCCTAAAATATTGTCTAGGGTGTCGTCGAGAGAGATAAAGAGAGAGAAAGGCAGAGATCAACCAGCGGAGCCATAATGTAAAATATAATATGAAAAAGATCTGATACGCGCACGCATTTGCATTAGATACGATATGATTTTATTGAATAAGATTTGTCTTACAAAGCTGAATAATTAGTGAAAATATCGTGATTGTATACTTTTTGGAAAATCAGTGATTTTTTTGTGTTTTTTTAAAAATATTATTTGATTTTCTTTTATAAAAATGGGATAATTCTTTTGTATTCTGGTTGCAGAGGCGTTTTCAGCGAGACCCGAATACTTCCCATTATTTGACTAACTGAGCAAACAGCAGTCTGCTTTTGTGTTTTTTTATGTGTCTATGTGAGTTAAGCCCGATAATTTTCCTGTCCTTTCTCATATATATATATATATATATATATATATATATATATATATATACGAGTATGGGTGGAATAATATTCCTTGTCCAAAGTAACACTATTTTTAAAAATGTGCTCAATACAAAGTAGAGCTAATAATATTTATTCAGAAATTATAACATGTATATGTTACAATGTCACTACAAAAGTAACTATTTTGTTTCGACACTTCTTGCTCACTTGACAAGACACAAGAAGTGTCGAAACAAAATAGCTAGTTTTGTAGTGATATTTTAAAATATCCATGTTAATAATTTCTGAATAACTATTCATATATATATATATATATATATATATATATATATACTTTCATACTTTAGCGATTTAAGTTTCAACTTCCAGATCCGACATCATTAGGCTACGTTATATTTTTATAATTATAAATTGCCCGTTTCCTGTACGTATACTTACATAATTTAGATCAATTTCGAACTCACCAGGAGGGCAAAACTGAAATTGATGTGGAATTTATAATTTATAACTTTGTTTAGATTTATTTCAACTTTACGCAGTACTGATTTCTCATATACATATATCATTATCAGTCTAAACTCGGTTAGACTGATGATAATTTCAATCAGAAATCCTGATATAAAACTTGTCAGGGTTATTTGAAATTGTTGGCATATAGATATATTTGGTTGGCCGAAAAAATCCGTTCGCTTATTGAGTAGTTATTTAAGACACAGAACGAACTTTTTTGATAGGGAGACCTTGACGCTATTTATTTGTGATAGAGCAAAACAGATCTATCTGCAGATGATTAATATATATATATATATATATATATATATATATATATATATTAGTCATCCGTAGACAGATCTGTTTCGCTGTATCACAGCTCATCAGTACGGTTAGACATCCGATAGCTTTTAAACTAGGATTGAAGCCCAGATAGATAGATAGATAGATAGATAGATAGATAGATAGATAGATAGATAGATAGATATGTGTGCGTGTGTGTGTGTTGAAAGAGATTATGTCATTCCTATAAATAGTTTGTCATGCCTTAAAACTCGTAAAAATCAGTTATTCCATGTTTATATATATATATATATATATATATATATATATATATCTGTGTGTGTGTGTGTGTGTGTGTGTGTGTAAATGTTGATGCGTGCGTGTGTGTGTGTGTGTATGCATAAAAATATATATTACTTACTTTCTGTTCGTCTGCTTTTCTTTCTGACTCCAATTCAAACTTTTTCCTCCCTCTTTCTCTTACTCTTTCCCTATTTATCTTTTCTTTACACTGTAATTATTTGTCACACCCCTACACCCATCCTCCTCCCCCACTTCATCTGTCACTTTTTCCTCATTTCTGTACTTTGCATTTTTTTTTCAGGGCTTTGCTGCTTGCATAACATCATATATCATCTGACAGACTTCTCTTTTTTTCATCTTAAGTAAAATAAATTATCTGTGCGTGCGCGCACGCACGCTCTCACAACACGTAGACAAACAGACACACACAAAAAACTATAAATAAAACTAAATAACAGAAAATTGGATCAAAATATATAAATAATAAACCAGATGCCTTATTTAGATAAAAAATAAATCCAAAGAGGAAAAAAATTGATTTCTTAAAAGTTTCGTTTTCTTTCCTCTTCATTATTTATTTATTTTTAATATTTTTCTGTCCACCAGATTAGCTTAGAAAATCAGTATTCAAAACCCAGTCACTTTAGTTGTGATTGAACACCCATCTCTGTCAGTAGAACGAAAATCCGTCAAATTGTTCTCTAACTTTTTCCACAATTTTCATTTATTTTATATTTATTCTTTTTTTCTAGATGTTGCTTTTCTTTCTTTCTTTGAATATTTCCATTCCTTGATACTTTTCTCTTTCTCACTTTTCTTTACGTCTTTCTTTACTTTTCATTTTCCCCTTTTTTCTTTTCTCCCCTCTCTTATCAGTTAACCTATCTCCTCTTCTTCTCCTTGTGTCCGCTTTCTCATCCCCTTGCCTTCAAAATCTCTTTTCTCATTTCTTTTATATTCTTTTCTAATCTCCTGTGTTCTTTGTTTACGTCTTTTTCTCTTTTTTTCTTCTTCATTAACGCCATTTTGTTTAAATCTTCATAAGTTTTTTTTTCGCACTCGCCTAACTTTAACCTTAAGCTCAGCTTTTCCCACTTTTTTCCTCTCATGTTTTTCATTCCAAGTTTATCTTTATTTTAAATTAGCCTATTCACTCGCCTTTTTTTTTTCATTAATCTTAGATTATCATAACTTAGATTACTTTTTTAATTCAACCCAATTTATTTTACAAATTCGTTTCTTTATCCCAAGCAATTTTCATTATCTATCAATTCAGCTGAAATGCTTTTCTATCCCTCTCTCTCTATCTTTCTCGCATGTTCTAATCCCTCTTCTCTCTCACAAACTATCTCTCTCAAATTTAACATCCTCTTCAAAAGATTTCCTTTTGTTTTACACCCATTCATTGTGCTCTTTTTTTTATTTCTCTTCGCAGTTTTTACTTTTACACTAAGTCACTTGATTCTTTCACACTTCTATTCTTTCTTTTCTTCAACTTTTTACTAATCTACAAATGTTAGTTTTAGGTTCTCCTGCTCATAATATAGAGTTTTCGAAATATACGTTTTCCTGTTTCTTTCTTTTTCTTCCTTCTTACCTTTCCTCTTCATTTTTCATTCTTCATTCTTTCCTTTCTTTCTTCCTTCATTCCTTAATTCTTCCAACATTTTTTCTCTACACATTTCCTTTTTATGCATTTCTTTCTTCCTTCATTCCTTATTTGGTTCCATCCATTTTCCATGCGTTTTCATTTTTTTCTTTCTTGTTCATTAAACATAATTTTCTTCATTTTTTTTATTTCTTTGTTTATTTTAAACAAAGTTTATTTAATTGGAGTAGATAGACTAAACTATCGCCCGGTTCACACTCCACCCACGTCTATTGAACAGGTGAAGAGGCTCATCCCTTGTTCCCTGTTAGGATGTGGTTTCCGGCTTTCTCTTTTCTAATCTTTTCACTCTTACGTAGCCCCCTGCGCTTCTGTGGCAATACTGCCTTGCTTGGGGTGATATGATTAAAAAAAAAAAGAAATTCTTTATGTTCTGTGTTGTTCGACATTTCAGTATTTTTCCCATCTTATATTTACCAATTTTTCATTCCTTCATTCTTTCTTCTGTTTAATTTTGCTTTTTCTTTCTTCAATTCTTTTTCTAACATTCTTCTTAGCAATGATCTTTACCAATCTCTTTCTTTCTTTCTTTACTGTACTTTTTGTCGTTTTTTTTTTATCTTACTTTCTTTTACCATACTAAAAAAGACTTTTCCTTAATTTTCGACAATCCCGTCTTTGTTTTTGTTTTTTTTGTTTTTTTTTTTCTTAATTATTAAACCTATTTTTCTCGGTATCTCATTCTACTGCCTTTTCTACTTCACTATCACTCCTACTTTTTGCATTTTTTCTTCTTCCTCTTCTATCCTTTCCATCTGCTCTCTTCCTCCCTCCCTCCATCTTTGTTTTTTTTTCCTCTCACCTATCGCCCATGCAGCTACCAACCTGACGTGACAACGGTCTCCTTTGTTATTCAGCCTCTGTCTTGCTCCAATGGTTGCCCGGTAGTTTATCACGACGTCTAAGTGCTACACAACGCACTTAAAATAAAACAACTTTTATCAAGGCAGACGCTTACTTGCCCTCTCGTTCATTCGCCCGCTCGCCTCACGGCCCGCCTGCCTGCTCGTTTCCCGACCTGCCTTCCCGGACGGCCCGTACACTCATCCGTCACCCCGTCTGTCAGTTTATTAGTTCGTTCGCTTATTCGTTCGATGTCACAACCAAAAAGATGTAGTATCGCATCCAACCCGAAGCTCAGACTCCTGAGTGAATGTGTCAAGCTGCTTGGACTGAGGTGTAAGGAAAAGAAGACTAGGCTGGGGTGGATCTGAACATGGAATTGATAGGACTGATAAAAATAAGTGAAAATAAATAGAGAAGGGCGGCAAGAAATAAAGAGAATGAGGCAAAGAATGATGGGGGGCGGTGATGAAAATAAAAAAAAACTATGAAAAAGTTTAAATTTCGAAAGATAAAAGAAAAACTGAGAGAGAGAGAGAGGGCAAGAAGAAAGGTGAATTTAAAATGGTGGAGGAAAAGCAGGAAGAAGTAAAAGAAAATAGTAAGAAATATTAAGAGAATTTCAAACAGCGCAATAGATAGATAGATAGATAGATAGATAGATAGATAGATAGATATGAACAGGCTGCGATAGATAGATATGAACAGACTGCGATAGATAGATAGATAGATAGATAGATAGATAGATAGATAGATAGATAGATAGATAGATTCATATATACATATTATGCGTGTGCTGAAGTTTACGCAATCTTTATAATATTTCACTTTGAATGCGCAGTTGAAATTCGTTTTTCTCTAGAGAATTTTGCTCACGTGCACACACACACACACACACACACACATAGATAGATAGATAGATAGATAGATAGATAGATAGATAGATAGATAGATAGATTCGGACTAAACATAGATAGATAGATAGATAGATAGATAGATAGATAGATAGATAGATAGATAGATTCGGACTGACATAGATAGATAGATAGATAGATAGATAGATAGATAGATAGATAGATAGATAGATAGATTCGGACTGACATAGATAGATAGATAGATAGAGAGCGAGAGAGCGAGAGAGAGAAAGAAGGAAATCATCCAGTTAAAAAAAAATGGGAAAGGAAGAAAGGTAGGAATATAAAGAAAAGAAACTGAGAAAATATTAAAACGTGGTGCCTATATTTGCACATTGGTTGGCTTTTCCATTGATTCTCAGTTTATAATTAAAACTTAAGATTCTACTAATGAAACCGATTTTGCGTAAATTGGCAGGGAAATGGTGGATATTTAAAGGGAAAAGTAGGAGTACAGGAGGAAGAAGAGAATAATAATAATAATAAAAATAGTAATAATAATTTTCAAGAAAACTTGGCATATTTAAATGGGGTTTATCACCATGAAGAATTTCGTGGGCGTCATAAAATAGAAGTGAACTGAGAAAAATCAAGCAGACTTTAAAGAATAGTTTTAAGGAATTATCAAAAGAGACGAAAACTGTCCATAAAAATGAAGGAAAGGAAACAATAACCGATTCTCATATGATTAAAAAACAAAACAAAATATTATCAAGCTAAGTCATTTTTACACGATAAAGAATTATCAAATAAACTGTAGAGTAAACAATAATCTTCATTAGAAGGGTGAAAATACTATGCATAAAAACAATAAACAATAATCTTCATTAGAAGGGTGAAAATACTATGCATAAAAACAATAAACAATAATCTTCATTAGAAGGGTGAAAATACTATGCATAAAAACAATAAACAATAATCTTCATTAGAAGGGTGAAAATACTATGCATAAAAACAATAAACAATAATCTTCATTAGAAGGGTGAAAATACTATGCATAAAAACAATAAACAATAATCTTCATTAGAAGGGTGAAAATACTATGCATAAAAACATCGAAGATTAATTTCCTTTTTAGATGGTTAATTAAATTAATAGCAATAGCCATAATATGTAAAAATAACAATTACTGCTTTGCATTAATATGGTAATGATGATTCTTAGAAGAAGGAGAGGAGGTATGATTGGGGAGGATAGAGAGAAGGACGGGAAGTGAAAGAATATGAAGGAGAAAAATGGGAGAACTAAAGAAGTAATATAATAAAATAAAGCATATGAGAATAAATTAGGAGGGGAGATGAATTGGGAGGGAAAGAAAATGAAAAGGGAGAAGAAAAAGAGACAAATCGTAAACGAAGAAAAAAGAAAACGAAGAAAAAAGAAACAAAAGAAAAAGAAGAAAAAGAAACAAAAGAAAAAGAAGAAAAAGAAACAAAAAAGCACAAGAAGAAAAAAAGAGAAAAAGAAACTAAAACAAAAGAAGAGGAAAAAGAAACAAAAGAAAAACAAGAAGAAGAATCAGAAATAAGAAGAAAAAGAAACAGAAGAAAAAGAAACAGAAAAAAAGAAACAGAAGAAACACCAGAAAAAAGAAAGAGAAGAAAAAAACGGAAAAGAAAAAGATACAGAAGAAAAAGAAACAGAAGAAAAATCAGAAAAAAGATAAAAGAAACAAGAAAAAACGAAAAAGAAAAAAGAAACAGAAGAAAAAATGAAAAAAAAAAAGAAAAAGAAAGAAACAGAAGAAGAAAAAGAAAGAGAAGAATAATTTGAAATTATTGCTGCTTATTGATTCAATATCAGTAAAATAAGCAGAAAAAACATTGACAGGTAAGAAATGAAATAAAATTCAATTGAGAACGAAACATGTCTGGGGGTGAAAAAATATATTTAAAAATATCAAGTCGACAAAATAACAAAGAAACTGATTGGAAATGGAAAAGAAATATATGCGTTATGAATTAACTAAATAATTGCATTGAATAATAAACGACAAATAATAGAGAAAATGAAAAAAGAAATTGGAAAAGGGAAGGAAGCAGTATTAAAAAGTGAATTGAGAGTGAGCTTAAATGAATGAGAAGGAAATTGAATTTGCGGGAGAAGGAAGAGAGTAGAAGAAAAAGATGGGGGTAGCGGGTTAGTTTTTACAGGGAGCGCGGCCAGAGACAGAAATAAATAACTTTTATATATTCTTTCTATTTTAATCAAGCATATTCTTGTTGCTGCTTCTGTTGTTGTTGTTGTTATTATTATTATTATTATTATTATTATTATTATTATTATTATTATAGTATTTTATATATTTCGTATTTATCATTTCTATTTCATATCGTCATGAAACGTTGAGCTCCACCCACAAAAAAATAAAATGCTATTCACTCTCCCTCCACTTTCTCTCTCTCTCTCTCTATATATATATATATATATATAGAGAGAGAGAGAGAGAGATATTTATATTGTGTGTGTGTGTGTGCATTTCACGTAGATTTTATTTCTTCTTTCCATCAAACTTCAATCTATTTTTTGTTTTTATAACATCATTCATTATTTTGTGCTGATATTTTAAAAAATTTTTTCACTTTTAATTTTCGTGTGTGTGTGTGTGTGTGTGTGTGTGTGTGTGTGGCTGTAAGATCGGGGGAGAAGCGGGTGTAAAGTGGGGCGCTTGGTTCGTTCTGACAAAGACATAAGAGATAGCGGGTCCTATTCAGCATATTGTGTAAATTACGGGCAAAATTTTCTTTAATATCCATGGAAGTGTCCACTGCGCATGTACGAGTTCCCAGCATTTGCGTGTGTGAAAGAGTTTACGACTTCTCAGAGAAACACTCACAAACACACACACAAACACACACACACACAAAAAAAAAAAAATAGAAAAAATTAAAAGCAATGTCTTTTTTGGTAAATGCACAGCGTCTAATTCCCAGAGGATATTTTTCAGTACAGGGTGAAATAATAGCGTGACGCTCGAATTCAGCTATGCAAATCTGAGAGGATGTCTATTGCAGATACCTCCTCAGGTACATTTGTGTTTGTTCAAAACCCTCAGAGTCCACATACGGTTTATACTACAACAATGATAGATATATGGTCAACTACATATGACGTTATCCCGCCAAAAAATTTAAGGTTACTTAATAATTCTAGGATGAAATTGACGTTGTGGAGCAGTGGATATCGGCTCTGAACAAGAGACCCGAGAGCCGAGTTCGAATTTCAGTAGAATTTGTTGCAGTCACTTACGTGTAAATACCATTGATAAAGGAATTAACCCATCTTCAAGCTATGAGTTAAATAGCAGAACAGATTGGGCCCTATAACCTTGGTTGGCAACCAGTCTATCACAGGAAGTAATGGCAAACCTACTCGGGAATTTTTTTTCCTAGTCATGATCGTCCAACCATATCATGATCACTATGTGAAATATGGAACTTAACTGACTGAATAATTCTAGCCATATTTTTACTATGTATGCACAAAAATGTGTGTGTGTGAACGCATGGGCTTTGAGGTTGTAACACAAGGGAATTTATCAGCTTACAAAATATATGTGGTGGATCAAATAAGTGTAATGGCCGGAATTTATTTCGTAATAAAATAATCAAAATTATTTTAAAAATAGAAAGCGTGCAGTACAAAATACCGTGCTAGGAAATTGTGTCAGCACGTTTATTTGGTACAGAAGAGGATGAGACGAATACAAAATTTTCCAGGGCTCTTTTCTTTGCAAATGACAAAGTGAAAAACCAACCAAAAAATGTTTTCATTTAAAAAAAAGTAAAATTCAGCCAGAACACCATTAATATTTTACGGTAAACATATACGGCAAGAAAATTTTAAAATGTTCATATATGTCAACAGATGTATATATATATATATATATATATATATATATATATATTATAAATTATATTTTAGAACATGTACATAATTATTTTTTTTATATATATATCCACTATAAATCGTACATTTGTTTCGACATTGAAACTTCAATATCTCATTAGGCGGTATGGATAGGAATGGAAAGCCTCTCTCTCTCTCTCTCTCTCTCTCTCTCTCTCTCTATATATATATATATATATATATATATATATATATATATAAACGTCTGTAATTTTGAGAAAAGGGATTTTTACTACTTTACGAGCGCTAAAGAATGTATTAGCAGAATCGTTCCAGCATCAATATCCATTTTATGAAGAGTATCAACAAAATTTGAAATTATAAAAGTGACACTCTTCTCTATCTCGATATTGAAAACTTCCTGACAAAGAACCTTCTTGCCAAAAATCCTTTTCCATAAGTAAACTACTGAGGGAACAACAGTTTTTGCACTAAGCATCATCACAATTTAACAGTATATATATATATATATATATGTGTGTGTGTGTGTGTGTGTGTGTGTGTGTGTGTGTGTGTGTGTGTGTGTGTGTGTGTTAGAGATAGTAAAAACTAATGGCTTGCCAGCCTACTGCTTGTAAGGATTTAATTAATTTAGAGTTTTCGATGCTTAAGCATTATATATGGTCATATTTTTATAAGTTCAGAATAAAAACAGTTTACTGTATCACAAGAGCCGTCGTGTTTCGGTTCTATCTTATTAGCATCTCGTATGTTTCTATTATAAACATATTTTTACATTTAATTTGGAATAATTATAAATAAAAGAAAAAGTAATTATCTGCCCCAAATTTATCCTACAAGAACATTACTAAAAAACTGTAAAGTTTTTTGAGCCATTATTATTTTTTCTTATCATTTTATCTTATTTTTTAATTAATTTAACAGAATGATTTGCAGTAATATTTTCGCCAAACATTTTTTGTGTATAATCTTCAAGTTGTTGCAGATTAATGTGTTTTCTTTTGCTTACATGTCGATTTATCCCATACATTTTCGATAGAATTCCGATCAAGATTCTCTGAAGGCGTAGGTAAATAAAAAAATTATACATATATTCACACATAGATATTTCTTCACTAATTTCAAAGTATGTTTAGCTTATAGATAAATTAAGCATCACTTTCAAATTAATAACAAACCTTTGAACTGACATGAAATATTTCAAATGATCCTGTTTTAACGGTAATATCTTTTAACGGTAATATCTTTTAACGGTAATATCTTTTACCAAACTTCCAGTCCTTTTAAAGTGATATCCTCATTTTCATGTTTTCTTATAAGGCCGGTGTAATTTTAATTGAAAGTTTCGTTTTGAGTTTTACGCTTTGTCTCATCTGAGCAGAGTATAAAATCCCATAATGACATGAGCTTTTGCAACGGGCTTTACAATGTCGATAGCCTAGTTAAGGATGAAGGACTTTATGTATATTGCTTTCTGGTCACATTCACTTGCAAGTTATTCCTAAGAAGTTTAATAATTCGCTATTTTTTATAATAATTTTTGGAAGGTTGTGTTCTGCTCTGGCCGAAAATTCTTCTTCACACATTCATATTTTTAGCAACAGAGTTTTTTTTTTATCTCTTGAACTCTCAAAAACTTCATGCGCTGTGACATGAATAATTATGGAGCGAATGAAGTTGCAAAATCAGATTTTTCTGTAAATAAATCAACATTAATGTATTCATATTTATTACGTAATATCTATCATTTATACCTGAAATAATACAATTTTCCTTTTTATATTTTTATATTTTATATTTTTCCTGTATTTTCCTGCAATTAATTTTGAAAATTGCAAAAATTTCATATGTTGTAATTTATTAAGTATATATTGTAGAAAGATATACTTTAGTATACAACCGTTAAAATCTGTTACTGCCACCACTGAAAATGATTATTCAATGGATTTAATATTTAATTGGCCTAAATTAAAGAAACTAACACCGTGCAAATCATTTTAATCAGCACTATATATATATATATATATATATATATATATATATATATATACCTGCAAGGTAGTGAGATAACCTATTTCTTTTCACAATGAAAAGACGTTACATGTATACAATTGTACACTATTTCGTTTTTGAAGATAACCTAAAATATTTGTTTCTGAAGTGATTATATGTAAACACATCCACACATAATTCACACATATAATTTACATACCTTCATATATAATCATTATGGCTTTATAATCAGAGATTATAGAAGATAAATTTAAATTGTTAAAAAGTACTCAATGCACAACAGACCAGCGTAACACACACACACACCCATATATATATATATATGTACTAGCAGTATAGACCGGCGTTGCTCGGGTGTAATGAAAGCTTTAAAACTAATCCATGGTTCTGGACTCAGCCTAAAGAATATATGTGTGAAGTTTGGTGAGAATCGGATAAAAAATGTGGATTTGTATAAAGGACATACAGACAGATAAACCGACACACACACAAACATCTTGCCTTTTTTATATATATATATATATATAACCGATTTTCCGCACTATTGTAAGAACTGCAACCTTGAAACTTCTGAATATCGTTTCTTATATCTTTGTCTATGAGTGTATAAAAATTTATTACAATCGGACCACTCCTTCTTTAACTCGATTTTTTGATTTCGATATTTATCAAGGGTACCTCGGCACAAAACCTAGCTAAGAACACTCGCAGACGCTTATAGTACAACTGTGTAAATTTTCAAGAAAACTAGCTCAGCCGATTCGGAGTCTATAGGTAACGGATACACACACACATACATAGACAAAGTTCCATTTATAAATAAGTTTATATATATATATATATATATATATATATATATATACAAGAATCAACATCAATTTACCCGGGTTTCAACTGTTAGTTATCATCAGGTACGAGGTTGAAATTCAAGTAGTTTGGTGTTGATTCCTCATTTAATATGATATATTTTCGCTTGACATTCTTTTGGTGGTACTGTTTCGTATCTTCAGAAGCGGTAGTTGACTGTTTTCCATTGCATTATTGTATATATATATATATATATATATATATATATATATATATATATAAAGAAATGTACTTGTAAGGTCTGCTATATTTCTAGGATAACGTGCTCAATATCAGAGATAGAGCGTATGCAAATACTAAAGGGAACACTGACGTCAACACTCAGAGGCGACAGACTTTTATGCTAGGCGCAATCCTCAAGCCACTTATTTTTTTTTCCTCGGATATTTATATGCATACGGGTCAGTGGTGTATTGTCGGTAATCCATCAAACGTTTATTTTGACGGGAATGGTTTGTTCATTTATTTACTTAGAAAAATTTCTTTTGTTTTTATTTTTATATCTAGACTTTTCGGTTTTATGTTTATTTATTTTAAATTTTATTTATTTTATTTTATTTTATATATTCTTTGTGGTGCAGTGGATATCGGCTCGGAACGAGGAATCGGTGACCAAAGTTCGAATTCCAGTTGAATTCCTTATCTTCACTTAGGCGCAAATACCCTTGGGAAAAATATTAATCGTCTCTTCCCTCCAGTTACGGGTTAAGTAACAGGACAGATTGGGTTCTATATCATTGGCTGGCAACCAGTCTACCGCAGGAAGTAATGGCAACCTACTGCGGGAAAATCTTCTGCCCAGTCAGTCATGTCTCTTTCGAGACATTATCGCCCAAACGTGTATCACGTATAGAACTTAACTGATCTAATCCCCATTGCAGACGCTTTCTGAGACACTCTTGTGTTTATTCACCTGTGGTTTATACTGCAACTATGCTGAGCAAACCTTAGTTATAGTTTCTGGGAGAGAGCGCTTTATCTAGCGTGAAAACTGTTTGAATAAGGACAGTACACTCAAACACTGACTTGTGACTTTGAGTAGCACAACCATCAAGGTCTCCTCAAAGGAATCCAATTTCCCAATTTCACTCACATGCCTTGAGTATACCCGTAGTATGTTTTTCATTTTTCAGGCATTGTTCAAAGTTGTCAAACGCTGGGATCGCCTTGTCCAGATAGATAACATCAAGAGGTCACCGTTCTGACAAATTGACTATGGTGAGATTCGAACCCGGGCTTCATGTTCAAAAAGCATACGTGCTAACCACTCGGTTATGATATATATATATATATATATATATATATATATATATATATATATATATATATATATATATCTTCATCCAGCAATGAATTAGAACACTGTCAGCTATCGGTGTGTATAATGATAATGTACACACTAAAAAGTCTACCTCCTTATACCGAGCGACCATACCCCAGAGATAGAATCACCGACTGACGCCAATTCGGTCGGGTTTCAACCCTGGGTAAAAAGCAATCGGATGTCTAACCGTACTGATGAGCAATGATACAGCGAAACAGATCTGTCTGCGGATGATTATATGTATATATATATATATATATATATATATGAGAGAGAATATGATATATAAATGCGTATATATCAGAAAAATGTTAAGTAAATAAATACCAACATGAAAAAAATTTCTTCCATCCGAAACAATAGTGAAGATGATGAGACAAAGAACTTTTATTAAGGACGAGTTTCGCTAAAGCGTCTGGTCTGTTTTGATTCCTTAGGTTGTAATTAAAATAAGGTTCTCTTATATTCAAATCGAGTGAAAATCGGAGAACTGAATTCGAATTTATTTGAATTCGTTGCGTTCACTTACGCGAAAATACCCTTGGGAAATGTATGAACCCATCTCTTCTCCCTCCAGCTATGGGTTAAATAGCAGGAAAAATTGAATTCTATAGCCTTGGTTGGCAACCAGTCACCGCAAAAAGAGGCAACTTATTTCGAAAAAAAATCTTCTCCCTTGTCAGTCTTGCATCGAAAGAGACATGCTCGCCCAAGTGTGTATCACTTATGACACTTACCTGACCGATACATATATGTGTGTGTGTGTGTTTTGTGCTTTAACGTAATTGCCGGAACAGTTCATTAAAAACGTTTTTGCCTTTTCTTCCTTTTTCTTTGTTTAGATCTAGTTTCGTTCTGACAAAAAGAGAAACCTTTTGTTAATACACAGAGATAGTTTTTTTCTAAAAAACGACTTAAATATGACAACCGCAGTGATTCTTATTAATACCGTTTAAGAAACGATAAAACCCGCTTTTTTAATCAGTGTCTATGAAAATACTCATAACAAAGCAACACTCGCCTTCTTCTTCCTCCCCTCAATGCTTAATTGGTTATGAAACATTTAATGTTTTACTTTTGGCTTTTTGTTTTCTTTCTGCTTTTGCCTCGTCGTCTCGGTTAGCAATGTTCGGGCCAGAAAGGGCGAGACGGAACAGAGGCATATGAATGACGACGCTGACAACGAACAAGTGGACTCAATGCTACGCAAGGAGGCGTTTCTATAGCGTTGACGTTTATTTTCGATCTCTTTTCAACATTCTATTTAAAAAAAAGAATTCCCACGTTGGTGTTATCTGCTGTCAGTTTTATCTGGGCATCTGTCTATGGACATTTTTCTATTTACACACACACACACACACATTCATGCAATCGACTGAAAGAAAGAATGTGAAACTTATATATATATATGTAGCTTTTAGGAATGCTATATTTATTGGTTAAAGTGCTCAATATCAGGAACAGAGCGTATGTAAATATAAAGTAGATATTGAAGCCAACACCCAGAGGCGATAATCTGTTTCATGTTAAATGTCACCCCCCCCACACACACACACATATATATATATATATATATATATATATATATATATATATTCGTCACTCACAGACAAGCCTGTTTCACAGCTCATCAGTGTGGATAGACATCCACTTTGTTCTGGCCGGGATCGAAACTCGACCGATTTGGTGTCAGTTGGAGTCGCTAGCCCCTAAACCATAGGCGCATTGCATCAGATAAGGGAAATTTTAACATGTTATATACAAGCGGTGTATACACACGCCAGTCACCGAAAGAACTCAAGTCATTGCAGGAGCTTTATATATATAATTGTTTAATCCTTAGATCAATCGCATAGTATTTTTGGACATATTTTTTCCCGGTCGATTCCAATTATCAATCATCCGAATTAATTATTACTTAAACATTACTTTTAGTGGATACCCATATTCGAGTCTGAATCACATCACGGTCGATTTGCCAGAGAGGTAAGTTCTTGATGTAATCAGTCTGGAGGAGGCGATACCAGCGTGCGGCACCTTTGAAAAGTACCTGAAAACCATGGGTCGACTGAAGCCTTGTGACTGAATTTGGGTAGACGGCTCTCTTTGAAGTTTTAAGACATCGCGACTGAGTTTATTCAAACAGTTTTTCAGACCGTATAACGCACTCTCTACAATAATCTTTAACCAAGGTTTGCTCAGCATGGTTGCAATATAAATAACAGGTGGGCTCTGTGGGTGCTGATCAAACAGAAGTGTGCTTGAGTAAGCATCTGCAACAGGGAGTGTCTAGCCATCCTGGTAAACGGCTATCAACGAATACGAGTGGTCAGCCATTATATATATATATATATATATATATATATATATATATATATTGTAAATTGTATTTAAAGATAGATAGCGAAATGTTCAAACCTAGGTTGCGGAAATACCACAATTACAAATGAAAAATATTGCAAAGCTTTACAATATAAATGCATTAAGCACTTTTTCATAAAAATGTAAATTGGTCTAATTTAATTATGAACAAAAAATAATTATATATATATATATATATGGATAGATATTGTAATATACTTTAACGAAGATTTAATTCAAGAAATCTGTTATAATCTCATACATAACTTTTTTTCTACTTTTTGAAGCCAAAACCCTTCAGGAGTCGATAATCATTTAACTCCATAAATTTCTCTTGTTATTTGTAAATTGTCATTAATTCTTGGGAATAATTATGCAGATGTTTTAAATATTCTTCTCCACATTTCCGAATTCGAAGTAGTCCTGGTCCTAGACAGGCTGCTACACAAAGACTATCTCAAATTACTCTGAAACGGACACATTTTGTTGATTGTACAAGGGACTGACTGCGGGGGCGAAAGAATGGCCTTAGATAATTCCAGTGACGTCCTTGAACAAATATAGATATTAAAAAAAGACATGTTTTTTAAAAGACTGAAAGAGACCGCAGTCTTTTTGTTTAAGTCAATTACAAAATATAGTTAAACAGACTGAATGAATATTTTTCATCCAACATTCTTCTTCTTCTATGTGCCCTGTCCCTTCAGGACGTAGGCGATCATGGCTCTCCACGTCTCCCTATCCCTTGTGGCTCTTAGTATGTTTACTCCTGTTGCTCCTGGCAACCCCCGTTCCGTCATCCACCTGATCAGTCCCTGCAAATATATTATCCGCTGCCTTCCTCTGTCTCTCCTTCCGTCTATCTGTCCAGTCAGTATCAGGTTCTCCAGGCTCTCCTTCCTCATTGCATGTCTCAGGAACTTTAGTTGTCTCTTCCTGATGCTCAGCATCAATTTCCTTTTTGTTGCCATTCTTTCTTACACCTCGTCGTTGCTTGTATGCTCAGTCCACGATATCCGTAGCATCCTTCTGTAGAACCACATTTCGGCCGCTTCCAGTTTTGTCCTCATTTTCGATGATGTTGTCCAGCATTCACAGCCGTATTGAAGAACTGACATCACGTAGCAGTCTAGAACTTTTTTCTTCGTTTCTATTGAGATCTTCCTGTGTGTTAGTATTTTGCTCATCTTCTGGAACGCGTCCTTTGCCATGCCAATTCGCCTTCGGATCTCCGTGTCGCACTTTCCATCTCCTGTTAGAACACTTCCTAGGTACTTAAATTCTTGGACTTGTTTGATTCTGTTATTCTCCACCTGTATTTGGCATTTTGGATTGTATCTTTTGCTGATGACCATGCACTCAGTTTTCCTAAAGTTTATTTGTAGTCCCTTCTTGTCACTCTCCACTGCTACTTTCTGTATGATGTCTTGTATTTTCCTTTCCGTGTCCGCAATCAGCACTGTATCGTCCGCATATCTTATGTTGTACAGTAATTAAATATTGCCTACTAAGCTCTATTGCTGATAGGATCTAGTAATTATAAAGCAAAATAACTTCAAAAGTACAGCCTAGCTTCAAGTAATAGTTCTATACATGACTTTGATATGATTTTAAATCCTTTCAAATAAAATGACAGGATTTAACTAAAAAATAAAAATAAAATAAAATCTGTTACACTGACGACACACAATTCTTGATAATGATTGAGCCTGTTAAAAGAACTTGAACAAAGCTTCTCAGTTCATCCATATTTTTGCACACGATATATTGGCTCTTCAGGAAAGTACATGCCAATTTTTAATAAAAATTAAAACTAAATAAATTTATGACATTGAATATTTATTCAACTAAATACGAGATATTTTGTTTCTCCATTTTTCCTTCAATATAAAGATTCCATCTTCTAACAATTTCGGTGGTTTTTAGGCAAAGAAAAACTCAGTTCGTTCTCTTTACCACCAGTTATAACAAGCTTTTGCCACATTTCCACTCTTCAACAGTGCCTTATTATTTCATTTTTGCAATAATTATGTTTTTGTGTAGTGAAGAATATATATATTCTATCTTTTAATATAAAGACGATTGTCTATTTATTTGCATATATAAATACATACAGATATATATATATTTCTTCCCTATCACTTTCAGCGGTGGTGGGATTGGATTATCTTGTTTATTTATTTTATGTCTTAATGCAAGATACTCAGTCGTAGGTACATCAATATATATGCTGCTTTCATTTTAAACAGCATATCGATATAAATATTTTACCTTCTTTTTTGCTGTTTTTATAACATCCATATAATTAAATATTTTACTGTTCAGATTATTTTGTAAAGACCTATACAAATAAATATCCGAAGAAGCAATGTTTGGTGAATATGGTGGATGGACTAAACACATCCAAGCCAAGTTGCAATCATTTTTGCTGGATCGACAAAATAAGTGACGTCAGGCATTATTCTGATAGAAAGCAACACCTTTCTTGTTCGACATATCTTTACATTTTTCTTGAATTACTGCCTTTTAATTAATCTAGTCGCGAGCAGTAGTTTCCAAAATCAATTAACTGGCTACTTAGCAGAATTTCATAGTGTTGTGGAGTAGTTTTCGCACTGAAGATTATAATCGTGCTATGTCAGTTGCTAATCGACTTAACGCACCCAAAATGTTAGGAACTGTGTAATCTTCCACTGAATGTTGACTCCATAGTATTCTGATAACTGCTGACTAATATCGACTGCCTAGTATTTCTAATGAACTCCAACAGAAGTCTAAAGAACTCCTATGAACTTTCCAAGAATATAGGAGGGAGAGTCCATTATCTGAGGAATAGGTGTGTTTCCCTATAACACATAGTACAAGAATCTTTTCCAATCCCGCCAGATACACATGACTTTTATGGGATGAGACCTGCTACAGTGGTGGCTAATATTGACACATCTCGCTTATCACTGCATCTTTTTCGTTGAACGTTGTTGTAAATGGTCTATTTCTCATCACTTGTCACAATTTGCTTGGGTGTATTTTCAGCGCGTTTATACAGAAAAATCACAGATAGTAATGCGTCAAAAAGATTTTTTATTCACTCAGATCATGTGGTATCCAAACATCGCAACAATTTGAGTACCCAAGATTTACTAAGTGTCCATGGGCAATGGATTTCTATAAATCCCAGCGTTGAATAATGTGGTTTTCTCAATCAATGTCTTGATTTGGTCGTCATCTGTAGGGTCTGCCTGAGCGTTTTTCATCAATAAGGCTACAATCACCAACTTTAAACTTAGCAAACCTCATCCGTACAGTTTTGTCAGCTAAAGCAGATTCACTGTACACAGCACATATGTATTTTGCTGTTTGCGAGAAATTGTTGCCTATACGGTGATAAAAAAAGCATCAAGGTTCTAAAATGCACCTTATAATCTTCCAGTTTCACAGGAATGCCAAATTAACACGAATTAAGTAATTTTAAACTTTCTTACTCAATAGATAGGTGGAAGAAGTGTTCTCTAATCATTAATGTAGGCATATTATAACTGTCGATAAATTTGACATGTTCTAATGTATTGAAACATGAACGACTGATATAAAATCGGTATGAAATTTCCGGACAATCCAATATATTGCATTAAAAATTGCGAATATTCAATAAATAATTCAACAGACAAATCTCATATTACAAATTTAACAAAATTTATCTGCATTAATTTCTGATGCATTAATACACCTCATAAATATATGCACACTACCGGCCATAATTATTAAGCCACTCCAGTTTTTTTTAAATTATGTATTTCATAATATTTTTAGTATTTATTGCTAAGTGAAAATAGGATATTTCTTGTTATTATTACTTTGCAAAATTTTACAAGGCAAGAAATTAAAAATGAACTCGTCCGAATCACCCTATATTTTCTTCTTTCTTTCATTGATGAAACTGCAATGTAGGTAATTATTAAATATTTATAAATTCATTTGATGCACATGCTATTGTGCAGTATCAACAAAAGAACCATTCTATTTTTTATTTACAATTATTCATTTTGAAATAAATACTAAAAAATAGTATGAAATACATCATTTTTTAAAACACAGTGGTGTCCTAATAATTATGGCCGGTAGTGTATATATTTGTCTACGTGCCGTGTCCTTTCGGAAAGTTGGCAATCATGGCGTTCCACAATTTCAGTTTTTTTAGCTCTTAATAAGTTTAATATATTATCTCTCTTAACATTTGCTGCACAATCTGAAGCTCTCTAGGTAGGTTGCATGAATGCATATACCTAACCATAATTACACACACGTTTGTATGTATGCATCTTTTGTTGCCCAAATTGTGATTAATTTTCTTGCTTAATCCTATTGTGTAATTGTACAGAATAAAAAAATGCTTGAATTGGTAAATGCACGTCTGTATCTTATGTGTGCCCACAACATTTTCTGCAGATATTACAACTTGAATGAAAGAATAAATTTATTTCACATTAGCTGTACGCGAATACAATCCTATGTTTACACAATAATAATAAATTTAATATTTTAGTGCGTTTCTGTCTTTAGAAATCAGTTCTTTATACATACAAAAGTTAGTGAATTTCGTTCGAAATTGATTTGTTTTTTTTTTATAAAAAAAATTCAGATATAGTCATCAAATTATTATTTTTCATATGTTTTGGTCTAATTCTAATAATATTTACATTTTATATAAAATTGAAATGTTTTACGAATCTTGTATGTGATGACAAATGAAACGGAAGAAAATGTTTACTCATTTTCATATTTTTCATTTACGAAAATTATGAAGAAAAATATAAGAAAGTCGTTAATTAATAACAACTTATATTTTTTCTTCATAATTTACGTAAATTACTTTCTTTTGTTTGGAATATGCTGTATATTTTAATTATAAATTTTTATGATATTGATTTTAGATTTTTCGCACCTTCAAAGTTTTTTTTAATCTCTTATTGAAGACTGAATTGTTTATTTTCTTTTATTTGGATAGATACACAAAATGTAAATACCTTCACTCATTTTCGATATCTAAATTTTAAATAGAATTTTTAAAGATAAAATAGTTTTTTTGAAACTTTTTTAGTTTTACTTGTAAGCTAAATGATTAGATATATTATTTTCAGCAAGCAAAATACTCTGGTGTATTTCAAATAGAAATTTTCTCGATTGAAACCTAAAATTTAAAACATTTTTTTAATCTTTCAATTTTTTTGCCATTTTCAAGCAATCGACATATTTGTAAACAAAAGTTAATTCACGGTTTTAAAAATCTTGCAAAAATATAATATGCATCTGTGATACATGACTTTTAGAAAATTATCAAATTTAATGCTAAATTAATCTGATTTACACAAGTATTACTTATTCGTAGCATGAAATTTAGAAAATAATTTTTCTTAAACATAGAGTTGAACTTTTGACTTTTCTTCCGTATGTGTTGATAGATGCGAGATGAGAATAGGTGTATGGCGATCGCGAGTGACATAATTGTACAATTTTTTCAGGTAAGGGAAGAAACTCTAAAACATATGACCTTTTAATTTACACATAGAAATTACAATATAAAAAATTCAAATGCACAACAGAAAATTAAAAATTCTTTTTAAAATAGGCAAACATGACGATTTGTATTAAACTTTTTAATTTTCGATTAGTCAGCATAATCCTCGCTGAATAAGTTTTTAAACTAACCCCAACAAATCTTTGAAGTATTTTTTTTAAATATTTTTAAAACAGTACAAATAATAAAAAATTAAAATTCTTTTCAAATTTCATTATTAATCGAAAAAACGTTTTTCTTCAAACTATTATGTCCTTAATTTATAATTTATATTATTCATTCAAGGAATTAAAAACTTATCAAATTAAATAATGTGAGTTATAGTGCATTTGTTATTTTTTATTGAGGGCAGATTTTCGAAAATAAAAGAAAAATGAGTCATACGTGTAACTAATGAGACCAGTTTTCCTGACAGTATTTCATTAATTTACGAGAAGGCTGGGTCACAAATGAAAAAAATATTTTTACCAAAATTTTAAAAAAATTTTTGTAAATAATTTCACTCATTTATAAACAAGTCCTGAAAGTTTCATTAAATCCAACAATTATTTTATTTTTGCAAGAATCTCTAAATTAATGTGTTTGTCACAAGAAAAAAAAACTGAGTTATCTATTATTATATTTTTCATTGTAACTCTCCTATCAATTTGGTTACCCGCTTACTAAAATCAAAACAAAATTTTTCATTGTAACTCTCGTATCAATTTGGTTACCCGCTTACTAAAATCAAAACAAAATTTTTCATTGTAACTCTCGTATCAATTCGGTTACCCGCTTACTAAAATCAAAACAAAATTTTTCATTGTAACTCTCGCATCAATTTGGTTACCCGCTTACTAAAATCAAAACAAAATTTTTCATTGTAACTCTCGTATCAATTTGGTTACCCGCTTACTAAAATCAAAACAAAATTTTTCATTGTAACTCTCGTATCAATTTGGTTACCCGCTTACTAAAATCAAAACAAAATTTTTCATTGTAACTCTCGTATCAATTTGGTTACCCGCTTACTAAAATCAAAACAAAATTTTTCATTGTAACTCTTGTATCAATTTGGTTACCCGCTTACTAAAATCAAAACAAAATTTTTCATTGTAACTCTCGTACCAATTTGGTTACCCGCTTACTAAAATCAAAACAAAATTTTTCATTGTAACTCTCGTATCAATTTGGTTACCCGCTTACTAAAATTAAAACAAAATTTTTCATTGTAACTCTCGTATCAATTTGGTTACCCGCTTACTAAAATCAAAACAAAATTTTACCTAAAATTTCGAACGTGTTAGAAGGTATCAAAATATTTTTGAAAAAAATTCAAAAATACTTTCATCTTTTCTTTTAATAATAATATAAAGGTTTCGATGGAAAAATGTCGTTTTTATGAAGTTTGAGGCTTTTTTTTATACCATGCTGCTTTTTTTTTCAGAGATTTAGTTGGGGAACCTATGTAAAAGGTAAGAGATTCTATTTTCTTTCATGAAGCAACGACATCAGAATCAGTAGCAGCAGCAAGAACAAGAATAACAATAATACTAGTTATATAAAATTAAATAAATTTTCAAATTTTCTTGGGCAATAATTATTGCTGTTCTGAAAATTATTGCTGGGTGAAAATATTCAGCACTTTCTATCTTCCATCAACCGAACAGATAGTTGTGAAAGAGATATTTTAAAAATGGACAGATATAATAATTAACGGAATATAAATTTTATTTTAGCAAAATAAAAAACAGAAATATTGACAACACAATATCATGTTATAAAACTTCAAACACAGGTAGAAACAAATTATTACTAATTTCCTTTGGACAGAAGTGAAATGAAAAACTCTCTCTCTCTCTCTCTCTCTCTCTCTCACACACACACACACACACACACACATATATATATACATACGTATTGTCTATAATATGTATTACATACATGTATATATGATATATATATATACGTATTATATACATGTATATATGATATATATATATATATACGTATTGTCTATAATATATAATATATATATATGTATATATATGAAAAATATATATATATGAAAATATATATATATATATATATATATATATATATATATATATATATACGTATTAAATTTATATTTGAATTATATATAAAATATTTTTCTGGTTTTAATCAAACAGTTCATGTTTGCTATATACTATAATGATGGGATGCTATCTTTTTAATTTTATAATATTATTCGATTTGTAGTAAAGCTTAAACATGAAATTGGAAAGTAAAATCTTATAAGTTAAAAAAAATTTAAATAAGTGAAATATTTTTAGAGAATAGTTTATAATCAAATGAAATTATACAAATAAATGCCGCATTCTAGCATTATGATATAACTAACATGAACAACGCGAGGAGCAAAAATTCAAATCCCGAAACGGCCAGTTAGTAATAAGCACCTGATGATTGCATAATGAATGAAACTCTAAGTCGTGCTATAGAGGTTGGATAATACGAATATATATATATATATATATATATATATATATATATATGAAGACTTGTGTATATGTATCAGTGGTTTTGTAAATTGATTTATGTATGCATCTGCTTCTCTATATATTTCGGAATTATGTTCTATAGTTCTCTCTAAATCATAATTATAAATGAAATACAATAAATTATTACACTAACCTTATGTCTGTCTCCATTCGAAATTTCATGAAGTGACATTCGCTTTTCGGGAGTTTTAATGGTTAATTCGTGTATATCTTTCTAAATATTTTATTATAAATATGATATAATATATCAATATATCCATCTTTACCAACATATATATATATATATATATATATATATATATATATATGATTGACGCATTTTGCCCTTTAGGCTTTCATCTGACTAATGTATTGTTTATGTTGATGTAACTAAACATACGTGCGATGAGGCCGCGTTGAAATTTGAAAATTTAATTTATATTTTGTGTTTCGATATATACTAATTTCTTTTTCTTTATACATTTAATACTTTTTCATTAAGTTTCGCACATAGTAATAAAAGATTTGCTCAGAAAGCCAAAATGCTGTTTGAACCTAGATACATATTTATGGTGAACAATCTATTGTGTCAAATTCTTTTCATACACTTTCTTCTTAGCATATCGCTTTTTCTTTTAATTAAAGCAGCATTTACTTTTAATCAAATTATGGTGAGAATCATTAAGGTGGGCTACTAATACAATGAGTGATTAGTTTTTTCAGTGGTATCATTTGTGTTCATATAATTTTTTTTAATTTAAACTCATTACGATTTATCCTATATACTCAGTGCCAGAGACAGACTGAATTCGCAATTATCACAAGGCGCTGTGTCTTAAGATCCATGAAAGAGAATACCTGACCAGTAACAAATAAGAACTACATGAGATAATCTTAGAAATGGGAAGAGGAACGTAAATTCCACCTAAGTGACCCGGTTCGACGTACAATTGATGAAGGCCGTTGAACACAACGGCTGAAAAGTTGTAATATTAATAACAAATGTAACGACAATTGTAAATAATAACCACATGCCAAAAATTGCAGACACTGTATTATTTTCTGGATACTTTACGTCAAATTTACGTACGAGGTCATAAAACGTACTTACTTTATTCAAAAAATTACTACTAATACGAGATGATATATTAAAACCAGTAAAATTGAAAGTTGTATATATGTATATATTTTATACACCATATAAATATATATTCACACAATATGTATATGGATAGATATATATTTATATATATTTACGCCATATATATATATATATATATATATATATATATATATATGCATATTGTGTGTATATATATATAAATATATATACTGTAAGAAAGATATATATATATGTGTATATTGTGTATATATATACCCTTTTTACACTATATATATACAATATGTACATGGCTATATATATATATATATATATATACACACAAAATATGTACATGGAGAAATACATCTTTCTTACGCAATATATATATATATATATATATATATATATATACACACACACAATATGCACATGGATATATATATATATCTTTCTTACAGTATATATATTTATATATATATACACACAATATGCAGATGGATATATATATCTATCTTAAACTATATATATATATAAACACACAATATGCAGATGGATATATATCTTTTTTACACTCATATATATATATATATATATATATATACAATATGAATATGGATATATATATCCTATTTACACTATATATATATTCAAACAATATGTATATGGATATATATATCGTTTTTACACCATATATATATATATATATATATATATATATTTAAACAATATGTATATGAATATATATTGTTTTACACCATATATATCGTTTTACGCCACACACACACACACACACACACATATATATATATATATATATATATAAGTAGTGGTGGAATAACATTCCTTCTCCAAAGAAACACTATTTTTAAAAAAGTGCTCAATACAAAAGTACAGCTAATAATATTATTATTTATTCAGAAATTATAACATGGATATGTTACAATATCACTACAAAAGTAGCCATTTTGTTTCGACACTTTTGTGTCTTGTCAAGTGATGTGATAGTTCTTAAATGTATGGTTTAAAAGTGTCGAAACAAAATGGCTACTTTTGTAGTGATATTGTAACATATCCATGTTATAATTTATGAATAAATGATATATATATATATATGTATATATATATATAATTTTACGTAATTTTTCTGTGTAAAAACGTGTCTGTTCGTTAATATGAATGATCGAACACGTTATCATATAATAATAACGGTAAGTTATGTAGATTTAAAACTTATTGGTAATTTCCTAATTCTTCCTCAACAAGTGACAAATAGGGTTATAAAGCAAAAGTACCTAAAATTCAATAAAATATTAGAATACATAAAACAAAAGATTGATGTGCACTTAAAATTACTGTATTGTTATGTAATTTTATTACAATAATCTTCTCCCAACATACATCAGGCTGTCGATAAATGTCAACACCTCATAAAACACCCACTTTTATGTCAAAATTATTTTCTGATATTTTAAACTATATGTAAATTAATATTCATTTCAATTTATCCAGTGGATATCGGCTCGGAACGAGAAACCGAGGAGCCGAGTTCGAATTCCAGTTGAATCCATTGTATTCAGTTACGCACAAATACCCTTGGGAAAGGTATTAATCCGTCGCTTCCTTCCAGTTATGGGTTAAATAATAGGACAGATTGGGTTCTATAGCCTTGGTCGGCAACCAGTCTACCGCAGAAAGCAATGCAACCTACTGCGGGATAATCTTCTGCCCAGTCAGTCATGTTTCTTTCGAGACATGATCGCCCAAGCGTGTATCACGTATGGCACTTAACTAACTGACTGAATTTTTAAATCAATTTTCTTACTCAAATAACTTTTTAGAAAAGTATATTTTATCTTTGGATACTTAAGAGAATTATGTCGTGTTGACAGATTCGAACTCAAAGTAAAATAAAAGCTTTAATAATTTTTTTTTCATTTTTTACAATTGTAGTTCTTAGTCTCAGCCATGATTTCATTTACTCAGAGGACTTATTTAGCCTTCAAAATTCAGTTGACAACAAAAAAACTTATTTGATATTGATAGCAGGAAATCAAAATTTGACATACATCCATTCATTTTTCTTTCAGACTACGGTTTGGCTTTAACTGGAAACAATTATTGCTTTTTAGTCTTTCGTGCCAACGTCCAAAGAGTCTGAGCTCTAGGATCATGGATTATTTTTAAAGCTTTCATTACACCCGAGCAACGCCGGGCTATCTTGCTAGTAAGCATATAAGTGAATGGAAATCAGCTTTCCGATTTTCAATTCCCAGCCGCTATCAATGATACAATTCGCACAGCCATGCTTATAGCACCTGGTATTTTTAATAGGATACCCATAGATTTACTGATCTAGTTCGATATTGCTTAACTTCTGTGATGATACGGGAACCAATGTTACAACAGGATATGTCCGTAAACGAGAGAATAGCGTCAAGAATATATCAATATCTATATGAATACTTATGTACATACATATATAATTATGTCATATATATATATATATATATATATATATGTGTGTGTGTGTGTGTGTGTAGGGGGGATATGGATAAATATTGAAATACCCGCAAGTCCATGCACATATATACATATATATCTGGTGTTAATAAAGCATTGTTCGATGTCATCTAACAAAGCTATAAAGTATATATTTTTTTTTTTTTTTTTTTTTTAATCATATCACCCCAAGCAAGGCGGTAACGCCACTGATGCGCAGGGGGCTACGTAAGGGTAAAAAGAATGGAAAAGAGAAAGCCAGAAACCACATCCTAAACAGGAAACAAGGGATGAGCCTCTTCACCTGTTCAATAGATGTGGGTGGAGTGTGAACCGGGCGATAGTTTAGTCTATCTACTCCAATTGAAAAAAAAATAAAATAAAGGAAAAGAGTGAAAAGATTGGAAAAGAGAAAACCGGAAACCGCATCCTAAACAGGAAACAAGGGATGAGCCTCTTCACCTGTTCAATAGATGTGGGTGGAGTGTGAACCGGGCGATAGTTTAGTCTATCTACTCCAATTGAAAAAAAAATAAAATAAAGGAAAAGAGTGAAAAGATTGGAAAAGAGAAAACCGGAAACCGCATCCTAAACAGGAAACAAGGGATGAGCCTCTTCACCTGTTCAATAGATGTGGGTGGAGTGTGAACCGGGCGATAGTTTAGTCTATCTACTCCAATAATAAAATATATATTATGCTACATCTATAGCACGACTCAGAGTTTCATGCACTACGCAATCATCAGGTGCTTATTATGAACTGACCATTCCAGGATTTGGATATTTAATTCTCGCGTTGTTCATAGTAGTTATGTTATAATGCTTGGATGTTGTTTCTTCATTTTTTTATTGTATAGTTTGATTTGGATTAAAACTTAAAGATGAAATTTGAACGTAAAATCTTAAGTTAAATTAATATTAATAGGTAGGAGATTTTTACAGTAGAGGTTATATGTTTTGTGCTTCTAGGCCAAGGGGGATTACTTGCAGTTTTTTTTTTCTTTTCGGGGAAAATGGAAGAGATTGATGGAGAAAATAATAGAAATGAAATAAGAAATAAAAATTAAATAAAATATTTTGACGAATCTAAGTTGAGTCGACGTATTTGAGTCGATATTTATTTCTGTGCTTACATGTGGCCATCAATTCACTTCTTTGGTTGAGTAAATTAGGGTTATTTAGGAGTTTCAAGGTAAGTTTTTCCAGAAGGCATAAGTTACATTTCTTATTGCATTATAAGACCCGGTTTTTGTGACGATATCACAGATAACGACTGGTCCCCTCTTGTTGCCTTCCATCCGCCAAAAACATCCCGAGAAGGCAATGATTTCACTGCATTTTCTTATTCCATTATAAGACCCGGTTTTTGTGACGATATCACAGATAACGACTGGTCCCCTCTTGTTGCCTTCCATCCGCCAAAAACATCCCGAGAAGGCAATGATTTCATTGCATTTTCTTATTCCATTATAAGACCCGTCTTTTGTGATGATATCACAGATAACGACTGGTCCCCTCTTGTTGCCTTCCATCCGCCAAAAACATCCCGAGAAGGCAATGATTTCACTGCATTTACTAATACTTAAAGTTAATTTATGATTGAAATATCGTTATTTCTATTTGCTTTCATTTACTCCAAAATAGAATTTAACTTTATTAGAATGGATATTAACTGAGTAAATTATACTTTCGTTCATGCTCTTGCCGTTTACTGAACAGGTTTTAATTTTTCGGCAGTTAAAATTATTTTCAGTAGAATTTTTATTTTCTATAGTCGAGTTAATGTTAGTTTGCAGGTTGAACAAGTGTTTATTTAATATCATATCGTTATGTTGTGATATATATTTTTTCAACATTCTTGACGCAACTATAACTAACCTTAAAATTGTTCTTGTTGAAAATATTTTTTAGTGTAGAAGTATGTTTGAAATCATTGTGAATTAAATTTTTTAAAATTATTCCGATGTTTCTTCGGACACTACAATTAAAAGGAGAGTTAAACCATATTATCATTCGCTTACGTTGTTTCGGCTTATGTGAACTTCTTTATTTAAGTATTGCGTGGTAGTAGTTAGATTGTTGATGTATCGGTGGTATATGAATTGTACTTGCCATTATTTAGGACATATATATATATATATATATATATATATATATATATATATATATATAGTACTGTGAAAGAGTATTAGAACAAAAACTATTTTATCTTATATGAGGCATATTGGCAGAAAATAAACAGTTTAACTAAAGTAATTTTATTTTATTTACTCAAAAAATGCTTTAACAAGAAAAAATACTTATTACCAAATAAATTTAATATTTAGTATACCAGCCCTTTGTTTGATCGCAGCCTTCAATCTGTTAGATATTGACATCACAAGCTTCTTCAATGTATCTAATGGTATCTCCTGCCAAGCAGCTTTTATTTGTTCCCAAAGTCTGTCTTGCAAAGTAACATTAGATTTACGATTCAAGAAGGGGGAATAAGAAAAAGTCAGTTATATCCAAGGAAAATAGAATAATGAGTAGTTTCAAAATAACTTGTTTAATAGAAAATAGGAAAAAGTTAAATATAACTTCTTTTTAATACATTTCCTTTACACTTAGTTTTAAATAATCAATATTTATTAGCACTTGGCTTTACTCCCTGTATTTGAATTTCAGTGAAGTTTTTAGGAATATCACGCCTGTCCTAATACTTTTGCATACTATCGGTAGTGTACAAAAATTTTAGGACAGATATGATGTTATACTTTATTTTGATGCCTCAGAAAAGATAAAATAGTTCTTGTCTTATTACTTTTGCACGGTAATATATATATATATATATATATATATATATATATATATATACATATATATATATATTCCATTTCTAAACGTAGATTTCTACCATGAGTGGTGTCTTAAGGCGATTTTCAATAACTTATTTTACCGTTTTTGGGTTTTTTTTTATAAAAACGCTCACGTAACGTGCGTGCATGCTGGAAGCGAAAATCGCACTATAGCTCGTGGCGTCTCACATGACCACACGAGAGTGGGAGCGAGTAGTATTAAGTATGGAAAGCCATTGGGATAACCAATCGCTTCTATTAAATATTATAGCCATTTGAGAATGTGTGTGTAAATTTTGTAGTTAATTTTGTTCAGGTTAGGTTTCAATATATATATATATATATATATATATATATATATATATAGAGAGAGAGAGAGAGAGAGAGAGAGAGAGAAAGAAAGAGAGATGTACCATGTTCTGTGATAATCATGGCTCTTCATAATTAACTGTCCTTTGTGGTTCTTAGTAAATTTATTTTTTTTGTTTTTGCTATGTATTCCATTTTCAATCAACCATTTAAACAACCTAGTTATGGGTTCTTTTTTCCTTTTGCCATACGTATGCCATGTGAGTATCAAATATTCTAACCCATTTTTCCTCATTATGTACCTGAGTAATTTCCATTGTCTCTTTCCCATTATAAGCCGGTGTCCATTTTGTTTCCATTTTCTCAAAAACTTAATAATTTGCTTGCATGTTCAGTCTATTATTCTCATCAGCTTAATATAGAAACACCTTTGTGTGCACCCCCCTATGACGATATTGTTAAACTTTCATTGCCAGATAAAGACCGGTAGTGCTAAAAGCTCAAGTAAATCTCTCGTTTCGTAATAGATTGTTTTGGTTTGAAAGGTATATTTCGCATCCCAATGCGTTTTCAGTTTCGCATTTTTCGTCCTCTGACGCACTGACACACACACACACACACACACACACACACACACACACACACACACACACACACACACATATATATATATATATATATATATTGCAATGTTCAAACCATTAATGTAAAAGAGTGATCAACATAAAATAGAGCAATGAATATATATATATAGCTGGTTACTCGTTCTCTGAGCCTACTGATCTGCCAGTACAGCTAAGCAATCACTGTTACGACGCGTGCTAAGGCTAGTGTTTACTCAACACACAGGGAGACCACCTGTGGTTTAGACTGCAATTATATTGAGCGGATCTTAGATAAGCGCATAATCGTATCTAATCAGCAATTCGAACAAAGCCAGTGCACTAAAAATGCTCGGTCTCTTTCTTTTTTTGCCATATTTCATTCTATGATGAAGCTTTAATAAAAGTGAAACTTGTTAGATATATAAATGTTTCTATTTGTTCTTCAACTTATCATTCTACCAAACTTCGATCCATATCTGATTTTAAAGAATTTATATATATGAATAGAAAGACAATAGGAAATCTATTTTAGTCGACACGTTGACGCGGTTCGTCCTTTGAGTGACTTTATAAAAGTAAATGTAAGATTTATTTTGTTACACGTGTTTATATAAAAAAAAAGCAACGATGCTATTGGTTTATCAGTCGTTGTTATTCATATAATTCCTTTACAGATACATTGTATCTGAAAATAATTTATACACACACACATATTTTGACACATATATATACACACACACACACAAATATGGGATTCAACTGCAATATATATATATATATATATATATATATATATATATATATATATATATACACACACACGGTTGTGTCATATTTATATTCTAAATTAATATAAATAAATGTAAATTTTATAATTCCTCAAGGTTTGAGTTTCTCTGTCTTAATTAAATTCAGTTCACAACTTTATTTTAAGAATGTTAGAAATGATGATTTATTTCAGCTCCTATTCTATAATCACATTTGAAGTTATCCTGAATTTTATGTATTTACTTATTTTATATTTGCATTCATAGCCTTTAAATTATTTTACAAAGGTCGAACTTTTTGGCTAGCCTTCCTCAATTTTCTCGCAATAACCTGTTGAAATTTTATCCCACCCCCTCACTCGTACTGGAGTCTGTTTTCTTTGCTTCCTTGCTCGTAGACGCGTTGTTCAGCTTCTAGCACATATTTTGTATGGTATTGATATCATTGTTCCGTGATTTTTGCCACGACCCCGGAGTCCAGGATGCAACATAAATACCCACCCCCATATACCTCTCTTAAATACCTTCCCCATATACTTCTCTTAAATACCTCCCCCATAATGGTACGGGATTGGCTAGGTGAAGAAACCATTGTTACTATATCTTACCTTTATGGAGGTAAATATGGCGCTAAATGTGGAAGGTATTTCTGTTGCACCTTGCATTATTCAGGTTATTTTTTTCATTTATGACCAATCTTAAACGTTTTGGTTATTGTCTTGAAATATTGCTTCAATATATCCACTATTTTTCTTCTTCAGGATGTCACTTTTGTGAAGTGCACCAGTCATCTACCTCCTGCAGCGAAAGAAAATCCCACATAGCTTCATGTTGATAACTTCACGGTTGGATGAATGTCTTCAGAGTACAAGACTCCCTCTTTTTCAAACAAAAATAACACTGGATATTATGGCGATAAGATATGCGTTGGATATCAAGTCGCAATGAGAAGTCAGAGAACCGGGTTAGAATTCCGGTTAAATTTGTTGCATTCATTTGAACGCAAATAACATTAGCAAAGGTGTGAATCCATCTTTTCTCCACAGCTATGGGTTAAATAGCAGGACATATTTGGTTCTATAGCCTTGGATGGAAACCAATGGCAGCCTACCCCGGAAAGAATTTCTGCCTAGTCAGTCATGGATAGAAAGAGACATGATCGCACAAGCGTGTATCACGTATGGCATTTAACTGACTGATTATAGTAAAATAGTTCAATTCTAAAATCTTTTTAGCCCTGTAGTGGCAAATTTTTGTCTTTTATTATTATTAGCTCTTGTTGTTGTTGTAAGTTTAGAAACAGTAACTTCTATATAGCTGAATAGCCTGTCTAATTATGTCTCTAATACGTCATATAACTCTGTCTAATGTACTTGTTGACTTCAGAATGTTTAGACAGTCATTTTCTGTTATTCTGAGACAGATTTTTACTTTCCCGGCCAATATATATATATACTTATATCCCTATGAGAGTGAACGGGCTCTCTGTGCGTTTACAACCCTTTTTATATATTTTTTTTTTTCTAATAGTAAAGCATTTTTGTTTACGGGGGTCATTCAATAAATAAGGTGAATTTTTCGGTATAAGGACTTCTGATACAGATAGAAGCTTACTTTTTTAAAAGTTTTTTCCTTTACTTCTCTTTCAAAAGGAAAAAAAAATTTGCAGATTGAAAAAACTTTGAGAGTTTTGGAAATAAAGAAAGATGGCCGACCAAGAAGCATGCTCCAGGATTGAACAGAGGCCTGTTATCAAGTTTTTGGTTGTTGAAGGATGCAAAAAACTTGAAATTTATAGGAGAATCTCAACTGTGTATCGTACCACATGTTTTAGCCAAAAAGTGTCTACAAGTGGGCTAAATTACTTAAAGGAGAACAGAGCAGTGTTGAGGATGAAGAAGACAGGCCTAGGAGGCCAACAGAAGTGAAGTCTTCTGAGGTGATCGAATCAGTCAATGACCACATTCAGTCTAACAGAAGGGTGACAGTGGGTGACATTGCTAGGACTTTGAGTCTATCTGTTAGGACAGCACACAAAATTGTCCATGATGACCTTGCCTACTCAAAGGTCAGCTGCCGGTGGGTGCAAAGATGCTTAATGCACAGCCCAGACCTTGCCCCTTCAGACTTTCACCTGTTTGGACCCTTGAAAGCGTTCACGAGAGGCACGAAGTTTGAAAGTGCTGATGAAGTCAAAAGTGCTGTGAGCAATTGAATGCGACATCAGTCCAAAGATTTTTACGCTGTGGGAATCCGGAAGATTGTGCACAAATGGGAAAAGTGTGTGACACTGCTGGGAGACTACGTTGAAAAAAGTATCTATCTGTATTAGAAGTTTTTCTACCGAAAATTTCACCTTATTTATTGAATGACCCTCGTATAAGAGTAGAAGTGGCATCTTTAAGTATTTGGAAATTGTTTCCAAGAATAAAACAGACTTGCCCTATCAACAATTAATTTTTTTTTCTGATGTCACGATAGATTTTTCCATTATATCTGTAAAGAGTCACTGATTTAGAAAGGGAGGCTTTAAGATGCTTATATATATATATATATATATATATATATATATATATATATATATATATATATAAGTCAAAATATAACTCATTTTTTTTAATCCAATCCCCCAGAGCAAGGTGGTAACGCCACTGATGTGCAGGGGGCTACATAAAAGTGAAAAGATTGGGAAAAAGAAAGCCAGAAACCACATCCTAAACAGGGAACAAGGGATGGGCCTCTACACCTGTTCAATAGACATGGGTGGAGTGTGAACCGGGCGATAGTTTAGTCTATCTACTCCAATTTAAAAAAAAAAGAAAAAAAAAGAAAAAGAAAACAGTGAAAACAGAAAAAAGAAAGCCGGAAACCACATCTTAAACAGGGAATAATGGATGAGCCTCTACACCTGTTCAATAGACATGGGTGGAGTGTGAACCGGGCGATAGTTTAGTCTATCTGATTATTTTATTTGATTGTTTTCCCTTTTTAACATGAGAGCGGTTTTTATAATCATTTTTTTCATTTATCGATCAGTACTAACAGCGGGTATCGACTCGGAACGAAAAATCGGGGTGTCGAGTTCGAATTCCAGTTGACTTCCTTGCGTTCACTTACGCACAAATACCCTTGGGAAAGGTATTAATCCGTCGCTTCCTTCCAGTTATGGGTTAAATAACAGGACAGATTGGGTTCTATAGCCTTGGTCGGCAACCAGTCTACCGCAGAAAGTTATGGCAACCTACTGCGGGATAATCTTCTGCCCAGTCAGTTATTGCAGTTGAATTCCTTGCATTCACTTACGCGTAAACACCCGTGGGAAAGGTGGCTATATATAGAGATATAGATATAGCCACAATTGACTTATATTTTGCTAGTTTACCTATTGAACGCTCTTATAGCAAGGAAAGTTCTTTAATGTGTTTAAAATGCGGACCAAATGGGTAGGTCTTGATAGAAATGTCAATTAAATGATTATCTCTACAAAAATTCTGGGATTCCACATTCGTTGAATCGTCCTAACCGACTTAAAAGAGTAATATTTAATTGAGCAAATGATAGGAATAAAATCAAAATCATTATAAACATATTTGGCTAATGGATATGTAAGTAGAACTTATATGATACATCGCTAAAGATGCCGAAAAGACGACTAGTATTCTGTACCGCTTGAGCAATAATATATATATATATTAATTATTTCAAGCAAGTTTTCCTGCTACTGTTGCTCAAGGGGTTACATAGGTGAAAGTGATGAGGAATAGGGTTAGCTATAGGGGATGTCAGCAGGGAAGTAATAGAAGGATGGGAATATCGGTGTAATGGTAGTGGAGTAGGCGGCGAAAAGAGCTTGAGAGAATGGATGCGAATTAGTGAGATAGGAGATGTCTATTCCTGGAGATTGTAGCTGTCGGGAAGCAAGTATATGGAAGGGAATTCCACAGGTGAGAAGTGCCAGATAAGAAGCTGTTAGAGTAGAAATTGCGGTTACATTTTATCGGTTTCACTGTAAAAAAAGTGGGACCTAGTTGTTAGTCTAGTAGCTCGTTTAAATTGCCAAGTGGATAATTCTAAATGAAAACAGAATGGTTTTTTTGTTAATGCTTCACAATAACATGTGCATCAAATTAACAGTTCTGGTGTCTAGTTTTGCGCTCTCTTCCCTATGCTAGTCTCTTCTTCTTATCTAGTCTTATTCTTCTTATTAACAATAACAGAATAACCATTCTATTTTCATTAAGAATTATCCACTTAGAAATAAATACTAAAAATAGTATGAAATACATCATTTTTTTAAAAACTGGGGTTTCCTAATAATTATCGCCGGTAGTATATATATATATATATATATATATATATATATATGCGTATGTGTGTTAGTAAATTAGGATATAGAAATTCTAACAAAGGTTTAAATTTGAAAACTGGAATCGTTTCATGAAAATAGATTTGATAGAAAATAGATAATGCATTTCAGCAATCATGCAAATTTCTAATGTATCCTAATTATGTACAGTAATAGATAATATGGAATATAGGTGACTAATTCAACTAGAAAAATTGAAAATAAATAGAATGTATCTAAATACAAATTAGAGACATGTCAGAAGATTTCTTCTTGAATAAATGAAAAAGTTTTCCATTTTTCTAAGATCAACTTGAGATATTTCTTGTTAAAAAGTGGAATAATCTACCACATTCAACATTATGGACATAAATTAGTGATTTTGTGTGTGTGTGTGTGTGTGTGTGTGTGTGTGTGTGTGTGTGTGTGTGTGTGTTTTGTGATATAGCAGGAGCAAAACAAATTCAAATATTTGGACAAAAAAGATTCCAGAATGACGTCATAATCCGGAAAATTTTATCTTTAATATGAATCAGTTGTGCTAAGATTAACTTTTATACACACACACACACACACACACACACACATATATATATATATATATATATATATATATATATATAAATGAAGTTACAAAAAAAGAAAAGATGATAAGATAGCGAGGGTCACAAAGAACTTCCCGGGGCCCCCAATTATGATTCACGCCTCCAGTGGACATGCACGCGCCGGGCTTAATTAAATTCTCCTACTAAACAAAAAACAAAACAATACAAATATATATACTAGAGTAATAAAGATTCATGAATAATGCTCATTACTTGTAATTAACTACACACATACACTGGGACGAATTTGAATAAAGAGAGGTCCATCCAAATCTTCTGGGATAGAATGTAAGGGAAGTTACTGAGGGGTTTTTTAGAGTCTACAATTCATGTGTATAAAAGGCTTATGCACAATATTATGCACATTAGGTGGAGGCACCCAAGATGTTGACGTCCGAGGCTTCATCTTGCTTTGCCTGTAGGTAAGTCCATCACTGCACATACGGCATTTAGTTAATTAATACAAATCAAGGCAAAATTATTAAAAAACTAGCAGTATAGCCCGGCGTTGCTCGGGTGTAATGAAAGCTTTAAAACTAATCCATGGTCCTGGAGCTCAGACTCTTTGGACGTTGGTATGAAAGACTAAAAAGCAATAGTTGTTTCCAGTTAAAACGAAGCCGTAGACTGAAAGAAAAATGATTGGATGCAAGTCAAATTTTGATTTCCTGGTATCAAATAAGCTTTTTCGTCTTAAACTGAAATTGGAAGGCTAATAAGTCCTCTGAGTAAATAGTATGATGGCTGAGACTAAGAAATACAATTATACCTACTTAGAGCCAAACCCGAAGCAAAAAACTAAAATAAAAGGGCTGAAAAATACAGACATACAGGCAGATAAACAGACAGACACACAATCATCCTGCCTCTTATATATATCTATATATCTATATACTACCGATTTTCTGCACTATTGTAAGAACTGAAACCTTGAAACTTCTGAATATCGACTCTTATGTCTTTGTCTATAAGTGTATCAACTTTGATTAAAATCTGACTACTCCTTCTATAACCCGATTTTTTCGATTTTCGATATTTATCGGGGGTACCTTGACACAAAACCTAGCTAAGAACATTCGCAGATGCTTATAGTACAGCTGTGTAAATTTTCAAGAAAATCGGTTCAGCCGTTTCGAAGTCTATAGGTAACGGACACACACACAGACACACAGACACACACACATATATACACACACACAGAGACAAATTTCCACTTATAAATAAGTTTAGATATGTCTACGTTTTGAGAGTCTTAAAATAATATCATGCCATATTTTTAAATTAAACAAGCACGCTATTTCTCCGATATTTAAACATTACGGAATGCGTAAAAACACAAAATCACTTTTACTTTTCATGTTTGTCATAAAAAACACACATATAAGCCGTAGCACACACTTAAACCCATTCCCTACTTAAGAACACGCGTAACAAAAAATTCATTGCGTTCAGTTTTACGTTCATCGGCACATAAACATACGCACAATTTCAGTCCGTCACTAGTTCTTTGTTGCCATTAAAATCAAAAACAGTAAGAAGTGAAGCAGAAAAAAAAATGATGAATAAAACTAAGCAAACATATTACAAGAATTTAACCCTAAAGAAAAGACCTATTTGACGCGTAGGTTTAGAAGGAACGATGAGCGCAAAATGTCGGTCGGAGCAAGAGCGATTGAATTGAAAAAGACCTGTTAACAATTTTTTTCTTTTCATTGAGTATTCATACGCCAGAATGCGTTCGCTTTTTATACAAATCAACAAAAGAATAGAAAGTCCCACCCATATTAACTACCCCGGCGAAACGTTTATATGAACGCTTTTTCTTATTAAAGAATATAAGCAGCTATTTAGAACGATGACGAGCCTCCTTAGCCTTTAGAGGGCGTATGCATATATATATATATATATATATATATATATATATATATATATATATAAACACACACACACATATTTATACATATTATTCCAGTAGTTCCGAAAAGATTTTTTGGTATGGTGATTAAAAAACATGATTAAAACAATAGACATATGTCTAAATTATTTAATCAAACAGGCTTAAATAAAGATATGCATATATATATATATATATATATATATATATATATATATATATATATGCTTTTTATATATAATAATATATATTTTTATTATTATAGACACTTATTAGATGCGGTGGTATAGCGATTAAAATATTAATTAAAATCAACCTTCTTCACTTTTACAAAAATTCAGAATGACGTGTCAAATCTTGGTTTGCCCAAATAGAAAAAAGATTGACCATCTGCTTCACGGAAAAGTCAAAACCAGATTTCGCAAGTAGGTGTTAAAATGATTTTTGACCAGTGAGAGCGATTTGCAAGAACTTGGCGATCCATTGTGACCTACAAAAGGACTATATAAATGACCTCGTCGAAAAGAGTAGCCAAAGAAAGACACACGTGGATGTAGCGAAAGAGAGACACACATCTAAAATGTAACTTCAAACGACCCGGACATTCTCGACTTTCTCTTTCTGCTTTATCTCTTTCAACAATTACGACTACGAACATTTTGTACGAACTCTCGACACCCTTACCTCAACTTTATCATTGAACACGAACTCTACCCTTAACCTTTTAATAATGTTTCTAATTACACATTAACTTCTTCAGCTCATGTTATTCCTCCTTTTAATAAATTTCTATTTAAAATCAAATATGTATATTTTATTCTTCTTATGCTATTCCACAGAATTCCACATATTCCAACCTGCCGACAACCAACCTTCTGGTGAAAACCTTCTCATAATAATTCTAATGATAATTCTGCATAAAACTTCTAAGCTGTAGGGAGTTCGTTTAAGTAAGACAAGGCCGAATTAAAGAAAAATTAACGAACTCCCGACGTACAAAGAACGCGCACCCCTACGCCACACTGGTGACTATCGACGTTCAAAAAGCACGCACTCCTACGCTACAGCGGGTTTGAAGAGGGCGAAGTTCATTTAAAGGTTTTAAAAAAAAAAATACCAAAAATTATGCAAGTTAATTTTTAAGGGTGCGTTAGCTAAAATAAAAATACAAATGATTATATTCTTACGTCGAATGTAAATATGGCATTACAGGTTTAAATGAATTAATTTATAAAAAAATATTGTTTTAAAGTATGCTAGCTGGTTTCGTTATATTCACTTATGCGCAAATGCTCTTGGGAAAGGTATTAATCCGTCTCTTCCCTCCCGTCAGTGGTGAAATAACAGAACAGATTGGGTTCTATAGCCTTGGCTGGCAGCCAGTCTACCGCAAACAGCAATGGCAACCTACTACGGGATAATCTTCTGCCCACTCAGTCATGTCTTTTTCGAGACATGATCGCCCAAGAGTGTATCACGTATGGCACTTAACTGACTGAATGAAAAACCTAATTATTGTTAAATGCCATACATATATATATGTGTGAGTATGTGTAAGTATGTATAAATTATGAAAATAAACATCAAGTAGAAAATATTTATTTTGATATTAAAGACAAACATACACGATTAAATTTTTCTCGTAAAATTTAAACACACACACGCACACATAAATACACACACATATGATAATTTATAGTTTTTTCTTTATCACATTTGACTTTTTTAAAGATATTTTGCATGTATAATAAAAAATTTTTCATATCTATCTATCTATCTATATATATATATATATATATATATATATATATATATATATATATATATACGTTTCGTTGAACAAGACAAGTACGGTTCTTAGATTTTTGTATTTGTATTTTCTTTAAATCAAACTTAATAACATCACTGATAAGCCCAGCCACACGAATGTTTTTATTTTCGTCAATTTTATACCGTTTAAAATACTACTTACTAAGTCGTTCAAAAACAATTATTAAGTACTATAAAATATAAAATAAAATAAAATACACATTTCACATATATAAATATATATTTACATACGCATTCAACATATGTATATCTATATTTATATACATACATACATACACATTTCACATATATAAATATATATTTATATACATGCATACATACACATTTCACATATATAAATATATATTTATATACATACATACACATTTCACACATATAAATATATATTTATATACATACACATTTCACATATATTAATATATATTATATAAATATATATTTATATACATACGTACACATATATAAATATATATTCATATACATACATACACATACATATTGATATACATACATACACACATATAAATATATATTTATATACATACACATATATAAATATATATTTATATACATACATACACATATATTTATATATTTATATACATACATACACCTATATATATACATACATAGAGGCATGTTTATATACATACATACACATATATTTATATCCATACATACACATATATTTATATACATACATACGCATATATTTATATATACACATATATTTATATATATACACATATATAAATATATATTTATATACATACATACACATATAAATATATATTTATACACATACACATTTCACGTATAGAAGTCTATATTTATATACATACACATTTCGCATATATAAGTCTATATTTATATACATACACATTTCACATATATATATTATATACATACACATTTCACTCTCACATATATATTTATTATGGAATAATTCTGTGTGTTGCTTAATGTGAATTGACGTCACAACTCTGTAACAATCGTCCATCAGACAAGTTTTGCTCAATATTGAAACGCTTGGGTATGCGTGCGTACGTTTTATATTTTATATATGATATATTTATATTTTTATGTGGTTTACATTTCGTATATTGATTGTTATTTTAATGCACATCACACCCTCACTCAGACATACCTGCACGTAAAAATATGTTAACGGATGAAGTTGATATATAGATATTTATTTTTACAAAATGAGATATGACAGCACGTATGCCACACACCAGAAGAACAATTTACTAAGCCATTACTCAGATGTGTTAAATATAATAATGTATTATATTCTGAACTTCTATATTTTTCTATCTGTGTTAACCATAAATCGAAAACTCCAGTTTTATGAGGCGTGAATCCTGTCTGTTAAATTGATTAATTAAGCCGTATGAAAAATATTCATTAATTCATTAATTAAGCCGTATGAAAATATTCCCAAATCAACTACAGACTTTAAAAATAATTCAAATTATTTCTATTATTGTGAGTGTGTGAATGTTAAGGTTTATAATTCTTTAAAGTACTTTAAATATTTTTTAAACGGGCGTGCTCTTTTTACTTACCCTTCATATCTTAGTAACCGGTGGTGTCCGAAAAAAATACCCTCTGAACAGAAAGAAATTCAGATAAATTAAAAAAATATACTGAAGTAGAAAATTAAAGTGGTAACTTTTTTAGATATTTATCAAAAACCAATCGGTAATTTTTCTAATACTTTGTTTTAAAAAGATAAGTTTTGTTAATATATTTTGTATTGATTACAAGAGCTAAACTCTCACAGGGTTTCAGTAAGTGATCTAAAGTTCAGTGAAGTAACATTGTGCGGGGCTAAGTGTTCGTACACGCACGCGCGTTTTCGAGAATTCAAAGAACGTAAAACGATGCATGGGAAATTATTTCATCGTATTTGTTCGAATGTCGGTCTTGGCTTCTAAACATGCAGTGAATGTTTTCTATGTTGACACTAATATGCATTAATGCAACCACATGTTTATACAGATCTCGAGTTTACATGTCACCATGGAAAAATTTTGTACATTTAATGATGAGATGAGAAGAAAATCACACACACACACACACACACACACACACACACACACACAGAGAGAGAGAGAGAGAGAGAGAGAGAAAGAGGATAGGGAAGCACCCAGGTCCATATCTGTTGCTTGAGAAGTGACACCTACGTTTTCTGGCAGTTGAAAATAGTCCCGATTATAATTGTTTATGATTCTTAATTTACACAATATAGATTTTCATAAAGATACAAAAATTGCTAAGAAAAATACATACTTATATAAATAGATAGACAGAGATATAGACAGATAGATAGACAGACAGACAGACAGACAGATAGTCAAATAGATAGATAGATAGATAGATAGATAGATAGATAGATAGATAGATAGATAGATAGATTGTTAAAAAAACTGAAACAATGGTACGATGAGGCCTACATAGACCAAACCCCGTGAAAACGATAGAACTAACCCTTGTAGATAGGTAGATAGAAAGATCTTCAAAGAGATAGAAACAGATTGAAGTATGTATGTGATGCAAAAAGACTGAGATTAATTGATAGCTATCTTTTCAAGTTTCTTCAATGTTAAGATGGATAAATACGTACAAGCCGTGATAGATAGATAGATAGATAGATAGATAGATAGATAGATAGATAGATAGATAGATAGATAGATAGAAAAAAGTGGAGATTGATCGATAGGTAGAAATTGACAATAAGAATAGTATTAAGGACCAAGAAAGAAAGAAAATAAGAAAGAAAGAAAGAAAGAAAGAAAGAGACGGTTTTATAGAACATAACATTAATTAATTAGAAGGAATAAAGAAAGTCTGAAAAAAAAATTTAATGAGAAGTTCAAAGAAAACATGAACAAAAGCAGAGAAAAAATAATCAATGAAGGAAAGAAATCAAGAATCAAAGAACACGTCGGTATTACATTAATTAATTATAACGTAAGTATGAAAAAAGAGAAAAATACAGAAACGCATAAGTAAAGCAAGACGGAAAAAAAGAAAGGATAAAATTTAAAAAAAGACGAAAGAACACGTGACCGACGGAAGTATAGAGCAAAGCATTATACAAAGGAAGTATGGTTAAAGGAAAGTAGATAGATACTTAGTTAGATAAATGAACGAGAATCAGATATGAAGAGACTGATTGTATATATATATATATATATATATATATATATATATAATGAATTATTTTGAACATTATTTTTACTGATACTCGTATTTAAGTAGATATTCTGTTTTTAATTAAACAGTATTTTATATTTATATCTACCGGCCTGACTATTTCACGATAAATTTATATATATATATATATATATATATATATATATATATAAACAATTTGAAAGAAACAAGTAAAAAACAGACAGAGAGAGTTTGTGTGCGTGTGTGTGTGTGTGTGTGTGTGTGTGTGTGTGTGTGTGTGTGTGTGAGAGAGAGAGAGAGAGAGAGAGAGAGAGAGATTCAAAGAAAGAGATAGCAGGTGCTATTTTCTGTCCTTTTTATCCCAGGAAGCACTGTCTTGCGATAAAGTATTATTCAACGGATAACACGAGTTAATTAAAGGTAAATAATTATGAAATGATGTCTTTCGACGTGAGTAACGTAACATTTTTATTATTAAAATTGTTCAAGTTTGTATGAATGAATGAATTTGGATTTGAACAATGAATATCTTAACATCTTAACTCAAAATATACATTGCTTGATATTGAATTGAAATTTTTGTTAATCATACAGTTGCATTTTATTAATTACAACAAATTATAAAAAAATGAAAGTACAATTTAGTGTTTAATTTTTGCGATTAGATTTGATGAAAATTAGTGTCAATGTTGTCTTCTTTTTAACTCTAGAGAAGTTTATCATAATTACATGCAATGTCCACATATTAATAAAATTATTATGCTTAAGTTGTGAGATAAGAATCTCTCTCTCTCTCTCTTTCTCTCTCTCTCTCTATATATATATAGACAATTTAAGATCGAGATCAAGAAACAGGTAAAAATAGACAGAGAGAGAGAGTGTGTGTGTGTGTGTGTTTGTGTGTGAGAGAGACATTCAAAGAAAGAGATAACAGGTGCTATTTTTTTGTCCTTTTTATCCCAGGAAGCACTGTATTACGGAGAAGTATTATTCAACAAATAACACCAGTTAATTAAAAGTAAATAATTATGAAATAATGTCTTTCGACGTGAGTAACTTAACATTTTTATTATTATTAATTTAGGAAATAATGACAAATCCGTGTAATCGGAGAGGATAATCCAAAATATTTATCTAATATAAAATATTAAATAAATGAGATATTATTACTATTAAATATTATTATATTAATTTTTGCATTTATAACCTGTAATTATGTGTTAATTTTCTTTTATATATATATATATATCTTTATATAATCTTTATATAATTTTTCATATGACCTTATAATTTTTCTTTCTTTTCAGAATATAAATTACATAAAAATTGTTCAAATGTTTATTTTTCAAAGCGTTTTCGGTTATGCTTTTAGGATGAATTTTATTTTAATTATAACTGAATACAGATACTGTTTATGCATGTGTGTAGAGACATATGCATGGTTTACCTTCCGAACACGGTAAACACATTGTTGCTGTGTTAATAGTGGATATTGCAATTTCATATTATTGACCAGTGTTGTTTCACTCATGTTCAGTTTAATGAAAATCCCCTTCCCAATAATTATATTAACGCTCTATATTTTGATATCTAACCCTTTATAGAAAAAATCCTGGGTATGACGGTAAACTGCAACCCGGCAGCAAGGTCTCTAATTGGGAGGTTGGGAGGAACATATAACCACCCCTTAATTGCTGTTGTTCCTTGGTCTTCACTGACCCGGAGTGGTAGCACTTGTTAGGGTTCCAGCTATGGGCAAATAGTTAACCCCCAAACTGGGATCAAAACACTATAAAAATATAAAAATACACTTTTATAGGAATATAAACATAAAAATAAACTTTTTTGAAGGAAAAAATTTTACCAACAATACATTTTTGAAGAAAAAATTATTCTCAGCAAAATATTTTTGATTACAAAACAAGAAGACATTTTCAGGTTTCTAAAAAAAAAAGAATAAAAACAAATTTTTTTTATTAAAATCTGACTCACTCTACCTTCTCACTATAACTCAACATAAAAAACACCTTAAACGCTACCTTTTTTCGCATTAAGAGGCTAATATGCCGTAAAACAAAACTCAAAATTTATGGAAAAATCCTTCATGCCTAAAATGCATTTCTATCAGTAAACTGCTAAAAAAAACAGCAATTTTGGCACTAAACGTCATTAAAATTATATATATATATATATATATATATATATATATATATATATATGACACTGGTCAAAAAAAAAAATGAAATTGAAATAGTGTCGAGGCACCAAACATCATTTTTAGCTAGGATGCTGAATCTGAAAACCTTAGTTTTTTTTTGTTGTTTTTTTTGTGAGCTACTGTTTTTGCTGTATATATATATATATATATATATATATATATAGAGAGAGAGAGAGAGAGAGAGAACTGTTTGAAGAAACGTATAATTTGTGTGAGTAAACGTACTGGGTCTTTCTTTTCTTGTGCTAATGTGTTCATGGACTTGTGAAAATATTTTAATTTTTGTTAAATAACATTTTAATAACTTATTTGCTGTCTTGAAGTTTCAAACCGTATTTTTTTAAAATGCATAATTGTCAATGTATACATTAAAAAATATATTACATTTCCTTCAGCCGGAAATCAATAAAATCTAATCAGAGAGGTTAAAATTTGAAGAAATAAATGACCGAAGGCAGAAATAAGTGAATATTTTAAAAGGCTTAAGACTGAGGCTAACAAACTGCAAAAATATATACTTGTTTTTCATTTCAATTTAAAAGAAATGTTTATTCCGGAAAAATATTTGTACCGAATGGAACGAATATCGTGTGGTCTGATGAAATGAGCTAATTTAATTCAAATGAATTATAATTTATAACCACTGTAAATGAGGTTTTGAGTTTTCTTTCACACACACACACACACACACACACACACACACACACACACACATATATATATATATATATATATATATACTAAATTAAAGATGATTCACTTATACATATGTATGCTTAATATATATATATATATATATAAGTTAATTAAAGCTGAGTAATAAAGACAATAACTGATCATATTGGCAATAAGATTGATAATATTGATTATAAATATTCAGACTTTAAAATCTTGCTCATTTTTTCAACTTACTCAAAAGGCCTATAAATATATATGATATATACAAAAAACTAACATCAGTCTTATTGCTATCATTTTGTTGTCATTTTATACCTAAAATTCAATTATCAAGCATATTAAATCTCTCACTATATATATATATATATATATATATATATATATTAAAAATTAAAAATGTAGTAAAAATCTACAGTTCGTAGCATTTAATTTTTAGACGTGCTCAATACAAAGTAGAGCAATTTGTCATATTTTATTGTAATGATTATGATAAAAACATTTTACATCGCTACACAAAAGCTTTCTCGTTTCTGTATTAAGGATTGTCCTTCGTCAGGCGAAGAGTAATTCTCTCTCTCTCTCTCTCTCGCTCTCTCGCTCTCTCTCTCTCTCTCTATATATATATATATATATATATGTGTGTGTGTGTGTGTGTGTGTGTGTGTGTAGAGAAAGAGACAGGCAGACAGACAGAGACAGACTGCGATAAAAATAAATATGCAGTGATATAATAGACATTTGGGATATAGGCATCAGAAGTGTATAGTGACTGTCTGTTTCATTCTTCTTGCGTGTGTGTGTGTGTGTGTGTACAATATCAAATGGTCAATATGATGTATGGAGATACGGGATTAGCCTAACTGTTGACGACATCTCAAACGCATCTCCGATTGAATCGGTCAGTGATTACGCGCTGCCGCTTGTAACGTACGCCTACCGCTGTTCAGCTTGGCACTTGTTATTTGCGAAGTGATGGACACTGCCAAGTTAGTCCATTACATCGAATGCAATTTATGACCTATCATGTTTCCCCCTACCGATCTGCAAGTTCCTGGGATAATTTGACTATAAAGAAGTTGGCGTAGAAGGCCTCATGCACATAACTAACCTGGAACAAAGCCCGGCAATGATTTCAAATCTCGATCTAAACTAAAAAGGACACTTGCTCTCAGAATCAGCTGGGATTTCTTAGCCACATAAGGAAGGAGGGCTTAGAGAATGTGACTCTCATAGGACATATCGAAGGCAATAAGGGAACAAGACAGGACAAGAGTATGTCAGAAAACACCTAATTGACAAGCTGGTGTTTATAACTGGCGGAACAGAGGTGGAAGGAATGGGAAAAGGATAAACATTACTTGGAACTACAGTGGATAAAAAACATGGAGAGCAGTGATCACCCACCTCCTGAAAGAACATAGTGCATAGAAAAAGAATGTACGCTTTCTCAAGAACTTGCAATTAAATTAAAGACTTTTCACAGCATTTATTCGAAATATCTTTACGCATATAATTGTAAAAATTTATTATACATCATCAAATTGTAACTATCTATTATATATCATAGTAAACTGTAAGTATCTATTCTATATCACAATAAATTGTAAATATTTATTATATATCATAGTAAATTGTAAATATTTATTACATATCATAGTAAATTGTAAATATTTATTATATATCACAGTAAATTGTAAATATTATATATCATAGTAAATTGTAAATATTTATTATATATCAAAGTAAATTGTAAATATTTATTATATATCATAGTAAATTGCAAATATTTATTATATATCATAGTAAATTGTAAGTGTCTATTACACTGTTCAACACGATTTTTAACGCCAAGAAACAAAACACCTTTTTTAGCTAATTTGATTGTGCTGATTCCAAAAATGTCCTTAGATTTTTATGGTTAGCTCCCGATTTTGCTTTACTAAAATTTCTCACTTTGGAAAAAAAGATCAATTTATGTTCTTGGCTGATCACAACATTTAATAATAAAGGTCGTAGAAACCCATCAATATTCAGCTAGGCGTAGCAATTTATGTCAGCTACCTGAAATTATTCAAATCTCAGTTGAATTCTTTGCATTCACTTACGTGCAATTACCTTTGGGAAAGGTATTAATTCGTCTCTTCCCTCCAGTTATGGGTTAAGTAGAAATATATATTAGGTTCTATAGCCTTGGCTGGCAACCAGTCTACCGCAGAAAATAATGGCAACCTACTGCAGGATAATCTTCTGCCCAGTCAGTCATGTCTCGAAAGATAATCAAGCGTGTATCAAGTCATGTCTCAAAGTATAATCAAGCGTGTATCACGTATGGCATTTAACTGACCTGAAATGCACTATTTTTATAAGCAAAAGCTGTTTTTGAGTCAAAAATTTTAGAATAGAATTATAGAATTTTTCTCATTTATTGTCAAAATTCAAATTAACTGATACACTTTATCAGAAATAAAATTTATTAGTAATACGCTAATATGAGAATCAAGATTTGTTTTCTTTTTACATCATCGCCTAGAAATGAGAGCGATTCCATCAAGATATTAAAACAATGAAAGAGCGCTACAGTGGACAGTGAGACAAACGACTGATGGTTGACTACAGCTGGTGTATCAAAAGGGACTTAAATAACACTAACCATAACAGACAATTAAAGAGAAAACTTTTACTATAGTTGCTATGTTCACGAAGGTTTTATTTCAGCTGTTAGTTTATTACATTATTTGATGAAAATACTTGCTGGTCTAGGCATATTAGATCCTGTTTTTTTTTTTAAGGCGTATGGTCTGGCTGTTTTGAAAAAATATTTTTCTCAATAGGCAGACCAATATTTATTGGTTTAAATACGATTCATATTTATTGGTTGAAATACGAATCGAGGTTTCTACAATTTTACTTTGAGACATATTGCCATCGGTTAATATAATGTATACAGAAAATAAATGGAAAACTGCTTCCCTGCCACAAAAAAATGAGGCATTTCTGTACAGCAAAAACAGTAGCTCACAAAAAAACAAAAAAAAAACTAAGGTTTTCAGATTCAGCATTCTAGCTAAAAATGATGTTTGGTGCCTCGACACTATTTCATTTTTTTTCTGACCAGTGTTATATATCATAGTAAATTGTAAATATTATGTATCGTAATAAGTGCGGTCACAGAAAATGTGTTTACAATTTCCTATTACTGAAGAATTAAACATACATTAATATCTGTGTAAAGCTTAGAACGATAGAAATAACAACGTGGGCTCATGAATAAATTATACATGCATTTGGTCAGAGGTGTGAAAGTATTTTAAGCAAAATATTTTTCATAACATGAAAATTCTGGAAGACATTTTGAATGAGTAACAAGACTTGGGAATCTGTCTATTTCTGAGATGGAGTGTTGTAACTATTTACATTATTTGAATTGTTCGGGCTCTTTTCCTCATCATTATTGTCATATTCACAATATTTTATTTTCTTGACCAGGGGTAGATTTTTATAGTTCGAAGAGCCATGCCTTTTGTGGATATCTCTATTTCAGTTAATTCCCCTTGGTAACTCAGTAGATAAAAGGGACTTGACCTAAAAAGTTATGAGTTCAATACCAAGCTACAGCAAAGTTTTTTTTATATAATCATGTCGCCCTAAGCAAGGCAGTTTACTGACATTGTTGAGCAGGGGGTTACATCGGAGGTAAGTTATGATAAAGAGTGACAGGTTACAGGAAGTGTCAGGAAGTGGGTAAGAGAAGGATGAGAATACTGATGAGAGTGGACGAAGAAAGGAGCATGAGAAAGAGAGAGAGAGAGAGAGAGAGAGAGGAGGAGGATGCAAGTTAGTGAGATAGGAGATGACTATTGCCTTTAAATTTGAATTCTTGAAGATTGCAATTGTCGGGAAAGCAAGTAAACGGAAGAGAATTCCGGAGGCGGGAAGTCCGAGAGAAGAAGCTGATAGAGTAGAATTTGCGTTTACAATTTATTGGTTTCACAGTAAAAGGGTGGGACGTAGTTGCTAATCTTGTGGCTCGAGCAAGTTCATGTGTGGGGTGTAGCAGTGAGCTAAGTTCATCTGAGCAGAAGCTATAAAAGTATTTGTAGAAGAAACACAGGGAAGCCACATTGCGCCGGTGAGAAAGTGACTGTATCCGAGATGCCAAGTCGAGATCGATCACATTACAGATTCTCCGTTGGTTTTTCTCAAGGACCCCTAGGTGGATATCAGTAGCACCCGACCAGATATGGCAGCAATATTCAATGCACGGGCGGATGGTAGATTTGTATATGTGCAGGATTGTTTCAGACGGGAAAACTTCCTGGTCATGCACAGAGATCCGACTTTATAAGCAGCGGATTTAGCTATGGATTCTATGTAGTTATTCCATTGAGGTCTGTTGTGAGAGTTAGCCCGAGGAGGCGCAGTGTTTTACTTTCAGGGAGACTAGCCAGATCCATGCTAATGGGGGAGTAGGAGCGATTGTCTGTGGTGGTTAATAGATAGCAGCTTCGTTTTGGAAGCATTGAACAAAACTTGGGGAGTTGAGTTACTAACGGAAAATGACTTAAACTCCGGTATATAATATGAGGCTATTTTAATTCTAAAAAAAAAAAAAAAAAAACATAAATAATCTAAAAATAGATTTATTTAGACGGGCAATATAAGATGCCGATATTTAGAACTGAATAATAATTTTTAAAAAAATTTAATGTAATATTCCTTCAGAATATAGGTTATCATGACACTCCAAATCTTGTATTATCTGTGAATTGACAGGACTTCACAACAAAGATTCTCCTTGCTTACATAACAGTTTTGAATTTAGAGTTATACTTCTTCAAGTTCGGTAGCCACTGAAAGCTTGAGAGCTTAAGCTACTTTTATGTTTAACCAGCTGGAAGGAAAAAGAAATGGATGATTTGTTCGAAAGTAAACGAAACAGTTTTGTCCGAAATATGTCCTCGGTACACCGATGCCACATGCCGTGCTGACAACCGCTACGCTACAAACACATTCTCTCACGGATAATACCGCATACCAAAAACAACTTAGACGTAATTTAATTTAATGAAACAGTTGTAATTACGGCCCCACATACTCCACAGAACGTTCTTAGTAGTGCTATAACTTTCAGAAAAATGAGAAGTCTCAGTATTTTTGTTTGTTTAAAACGAGTACCAGCAGAGGTGATGAAATGCGTGGACTGAGACGTTAATTGCATCAGAGTCAACCCGACGAAATCGCTTTCCTCTTGGGACCGCTTCTTTATAAATGTACCTGTTACGTTAGAGGTTTTTAAGTTTGTTGCGTGCCCTACTACTGTCTGTTGAATGAATTTCACGTTTGCGTTGTGCATTGAAAAAGAAAATCACCTACCCTGAAAAAGACTTCGTGTTTTGCGCGTGGTATGCCGAAGAAAAATTATCAAAAATTGTTAAAACAAAAACAGCTGCATCAAGTATCAGAAAATATGCTAATTTTCCTTCTTCTCTGCCTGGTGTGGCCAATCAGAAAAATCGGTCGGTAAATAAAGGCCGTTGTTTTGTTGTGGTGCATTGGATATCGGCTCGGAACGAGTAATCCGGGAGCCGAGTTCGAATTCCAGTTGAATTCATTGCATTCACTTATGCACAAATACCCTTGGGAATGGTATTAATCCGTCTCGTCCTTCCAGTTATGGGTTAAATAGCAGGACAGATTGGGTTCTATAGCCTTGGTCAGCTACCAGTCCACCGCAAAAAGCAATGGCAACCTACTGCAGGATAATCTTCTGCCCAGTCAGTCATGTCTCTTTCGAGACATGATCGCCCAAGCGTGTTTCACGTATGGCACTTAACTGAGTGAAAGTTCGATTTTCGCTGTTGCGATGGTAAGTTTAGATTTTGATCCCGTTTTTGTTCCTAATTTGCTTGTTCACATCAGATCTGAGGTTTGGGGCACCTCGAGGTTAGGGTAATGGTTATCAAGCTTGTCTCGCTGGAATCATCATTATAGTTGAGTAGTGAGTTCTATCCTCACTAGGTGTCCTATACTTTCGGCCTTATGCCACATCTAAGCTACGCTTAGAAAATCACTATCAGATTTGCGATTGAACTTAGTGTTGGCACACGAATTTTTCCCTGTTTCTATTACACGTTGAAACTTAAAATGCATAGAATAATTGTGTAATGTCAATGTAAGTCGTTTTGTTAGAAGGAAACATTCGGCATTCATTGACCGAACAGCAAGTAATACTGTTAGTTAAAATTTATGAAATACTTCTTTTAAAATATTTTTTCAAGAAAATAGTTTGTCAAGTAGAGTAGCTGTTATTTCACTTTCCAACAACCTACAGAAAGAATACACTAAGAGCGTGAAAATCAAATAGGAAAAGGACACTTGAAATGGGACTCGCTAAAGGAAGCAATAGTGACATCAGCAAACAACATTGCCCCAAAGGAAATTAGGCGCAGAAAAAAAAAAAACGAGTGGATGACTGAAGAGATTCTGGACATGATGCAAAAGAGGCAGAAAATGATACCAAGACATGAAATAAAGTACAGGGAACTACACAAAGAAATAAGAAGAAAATGCAGAGAGGCTAAAGAGGAATGGCTCAATGACAAATGTGCAGAGAGAGAGCGATTGAGCAGGAATAATAAAGCAGATATGCATAAAGAAATAAAAGAACTGACAGGAAAAAACCTGCTCTTCAACAGGATGCATAAAATCCAAGGATGGAACAATCATATTGAAGAAAGAGGAAATACTTCAACAATGGGAAGAATATATAAAAGATCTTTTCCACGACAAGAGAGAGCAACCAATAATATGCAAAGATGAGTACGGGCCAGAAATATTAAAGTGTAAAGTGGAATCTGCAATAGCCAAACTGAATAGAAACAAAGCAGCTAAACCAGACGGCATAGTAATAGAGCTGCTAATAGGCTTGGAAGAATTTGGTATAGAGAAAATTACAGAAATAATAAATGAAATTTATAATAGTGGTGTAATACCATATGACCTCAGCAAGTCTATTTTCATAGCACTACCTAAGAAGCCAGGAGCAAACGAGTGCGAACTCCACAGAACCATCATTTTAATGACTCATATAACAACACTGATCGTCCGGATCCTGATGAATAGAGCGAAAAGCAGAATCAGACCAGAGATAGGACAAGAACAGTGTGGTTTCGTTAAAGGCACGGGAACAAGGAATGCCATATTTATGATTAGGATGCTCTCTGAAAGGGAAATACAAATGAAGAAGGACTTATACCTGGGCTTTATTGATTATGCGAAGGCGTTTGACAAAATACGACACAAAGAATTGATGGAGATCCTCGGCAGCCTTGACATAAGAGAAATCAAAAATCTTTATTGGCAGCAAACCGCTTGTATACGGACAGGTAATGAATTCAGCAGATATACCAAGATAGAAATGGGTGTAAGAAAAGTATGTGTCTTTTCACCGGATCTGTTCAACTTGTACAGCGAGATTATTTTGAGGACCATAGAAGTTATGCCTGGATTTGTCATCGGAGGTCACAATTTAAACAACCTGAGGTACGCAGATGATACAGTGCTGATAGCAGACACAGAAAGGTAACTCCAAGACCTCCTACAGAAGGTAACTGAAGAGAGTGATAAGAAAGGACTACAAATAAAGTGCAAGAAAACCAAATACATGGTCAGTAGTAAAAAGGGCTGCCCAATATGCCAAATACAGGTCGGGGATACTAGAATCAAGCAGGTAAAAAAAATTAAATTACCTGGGAAGTGTTATAAAAGAAGAGGGAAAGTGCGACACAGAGATCCGAAGGCTAATTGGCATGGCGAAGGAAGCATTACAGAAGTTGAGTAAATATTAAGAAACAGGATAATTTCGCTTGAAACAAGGAAGAGGGTACTGGATTGCTATGTGTTGTAAGTTCTTCAATATGGCAGTGAATACTGGACAATATCATGAAAATGAAGGAAAAACTTGAAGCAACTGAAATGTGGTTCTACAGAAGGATGCTGCGAATATCATGGATCGAGTATGTGAGCAACGATGAGGTCCTAGAAATGATGGAAATAAAAGGGAAATTAATACGGAGCATCAGGAAAACCTGATACTAACAGGCCAGATACAGGGAAGAAAAGACAGGGGAAAGCAACGGATAACATATTTGAAGGCCCTAATCAGGTGGATGATGGAAGAGGGTTGTATGGTATAACAGGAAGTAGTGTGCTAAGAGCCACCAGGGATAGGGAGACGTTGACAGCCTATGTCCTGAAGGGACAGGGCACGTAGGAAAAGAAGTGTGGAGTGTCATGGAATATCTATTTTACTTGTTGCTGCTGTTGAAAGTCCTCAAGTGATGCGGTTTCTGTTATATATATATATATTATAAATTATGTTTTAGAACATGTACATAATTTTTTTTATATATGTCCTCTAAAAAAAAATTATGTACATGTTCTAAAACAATTTATTATAAATATTCACAGCTCTATACATCATATATCGAGCACTGTTTTAAATTAATGTTTTGGACGGTGAAAAACATTTCTTTCTTCGTTCTGTACTCACTCGGATATATATATATATATATATATATATATATATATATATATATATATTTATATAGTTATATATATTTTATATATAACTCACTAGACATAAAATCATAGAAATAATGCTAATAATAATAATAATAAATATCCAGAAACAATTGACCATCTTGTATCAGGTTGCACGGTGTTAACATCTACTATGTCAGGGCTAGATACGGGTTTGAATTAAAACTTGTTCTTCTTCTATATTGATTGCCAAAACACAGCTAGTAGTCCAGTTTGCCCTACTATTTCCCGCATTTCAGCGCACGCACACATACATACACGCATCTATCTATCTATCTATCTATCTATCTATCTATCTATCTATCTATCTATCTATCTATCTGGGGGGTTGTGTGCGTGTATTTGTGTAATAAAACATAATTTTAAAATATGCTATATTTATGGAGAAAAGTGCTTAATACAAGGAACAGACCGTATGTAAATATAATAGTGTACACAGAGGTAAACACCAAGTGGCAACATTTTGTTTTTGCCCGCGACATACTTGTGAAAAATATAACCCTAATAGCTTCATCCACATGTAAAAAAAGAAAACTGAAAATAATGGAAATATTAGCATTAAAACAAAAAACACTCTATAATAGCAACTACTAAAAAGATCATAAAGCTATCTGAAAAACGAAAAAACAACAAAAAAAACAACAAAAAATAAGCACACACAAAAATAAACAAACAAAAAAAGAAAAAAAATCAAAAATGTCCCCATCACAACAGATACAGGATGAGATGGGTCGCCATTTTATATTTTTAATTTCACGCATGCGCTTTGATTGTTTTTGATTTTGTCGACTGCACATTATACTATGGACAGTTGGGCACCGCCTGTGAGAAAAAAAGAACCATGATGCAATTTCCTCCGCCAGAAATTTGAAAGCGCCATGCTATAATTCTTAGCATTGGCTTTGGAAGCTCTAATATGAAGATTTCAGAGAATTTGGGTGTCAATCTAAGGACAATGCAGAGGACTTCAAAAGTGTTTGCTGAGTCTCATGGTGAAAATTTTAAAGTGCTTGTACGAATTCAAGAAAAATAAATAAAAATACGTATTCACAATCCCTTGTTAATCGTCTTTAATAAAACTGCTGATTGTGTAAATATTTCAAGTTTAAAAATGATACCCTAGTTTGATTTCTCGCTGTTGAAATCAAACCTCATGATTCATGGATTTTGAACTTAAAATTTCAGGTTTATAAATATTTAGATTGTTGACCTAATCACTGTGCCGTTACCACAAAAGGAAGTGAATTCTAATTCTATAACAGAGGAGAGACAGAAGAAACAGGCCATATTAGATGTGTCCATTCAAGTAACGCCGTCACGAGAATATTGTATAAAACTTGTGTGGACTGTTATAGTTGAATGATTAAATGAAGTGAATGGTTGACGGAAGAAAGAATGAAATGCATACATTAAAGAAATGTATCATTGGAAATAGAGAGAAGTTCAATCAAACTGACTTGGGAAGGCATTAAGAAGAAATATTATGCATCTAAAATTGAATACGGTTGTACCATTTAATCGCGATTTCACCCCGCTGTCAAACGTGGAAATAATTCTTAAACTTTATATAACAACAACAGTATTACACACACACACACACACACACACACACACACACACATATATATATATATATATATATATATATATTGATGCATGTTTCATTACATAATATAAGCAAGTTTTGTCTATTTATTTTATGTAAATTCTTTTCATATCGTCTGATAAGCTTAATAGCATTATTATTAAAAGAAGAAAGAAAATCACGATATTGATACACACTTTTTAATCCTATCTAAGATTTCGGCTTCCATAAGCCATTATCAATGATGCCAATTACATTACAATATATTAAGCAATTCACGGACAAACAATAATGACAGTCTGTTTTTGTTTACATGGAAGATTTCCAAGCAACGACAAACTCGTTCATACAAGTCGCTGGAAGCGAAAATCGCACCGCTGCTCATGACGTCGCACATGATCACGCGAGAGTGAAAACGAGAAGTATTAAGTATGGTGTATTCCAATGGCTTCGCGTACTTAAAGAGACAGTGAAAGAGAGATTGGTTTTGAAACTTTACAAAATGGAAAGATAATCCTAGTTGATGTTTGAGTTAACAAGAGTGGCACAGGCATCAGTCATCAGCGTCAGAATTAAGATTCGGAAGAAATACTGACTTCCGCTAATTTCCTTTAAAAGTCATTCTCCCGAACAATCGCATTCACAATTGCAAAAATTTATCTATCTATCTATCTATCTATCTATCTATCTATCTATCTATCTATCTATCTATCACACATATTATTATCAATTTATCCCTTTATCTCACTCTGTACAATTTCTACATATATCTATATATAACTATCTCTCACTCACACACACTCTCACTCTCTCTCTCTCTCTCTGTATATATATATATATATATGTATGTATGTATGTATGTATGTATGTATGTATGTATAAGTAAAGAAAACCTAGTGAGCTAGACAGACCTACCTAGGTTTCACCTAAACGGATCGTCAGGGAAAGCTGGCTAACGAGGAAAAAACAAACGACATGTATAAAGAAATTCAATCAATCCACGTTGTTTACTCGTATCAGGGTTTTTTTCTTTGGGCTTCGTGCTGACTCGGTCCGAACCCTTTGACTGATGTCCATGTACTTAGCTCTTTCTTTTGTAAAACCGTTTTTTCTCTTCTTTCTAGATTCGTGGAAGGTTTTTCGACACGAGTATAGTTATAATCTCATATATATATATATATATATATATATCGGAGTGAATAGGGAACGAAGAAAAAAATTTAACAACGTCCAAAACATTAATTTAAAACAGTGCACGATGTATAATATATAGAGCTGTGAATATTTATTCTAAATTATATTTTAAAACATCTACAAATTTTATATATATATATATATATATATATATATATATATATATATATATGAAAATTGTACATCTTTTAAAATATAATTTAGAATATATATATATATATACTTTTTTTACACACACACAAATAAATATTTTCCCCTTAATGTTTTGTTCTCATTGATGAGATGGGTCGTAAATTTACCCATCAAAACCGCCATCCGATTTTTAAAAAAAATTATTTGTAATAAACAGTGTCTCTGTAAAAAAATAAATTTAATTACATAAATCCCTCTAGCTGGTACAGTATTAGTATTTAATATTAATACGATCCTTTATGATTTACCCGCAAGCTGTTTTTTTTTTTCGGATTTATGACTATATATCTATATATATATATATAAACTTGGAAATTTGTGTGTGTGCGTGTGTCTGTGTGTGTGTGTGTTCGTTTCCTATACACTCCGAAACGGCTTAACCGATTTTCTTGAAAACTTACACAGTTGTACTATAAGTGTCTGCGAGTGTTCTTAGCTAGGTTTTGTGTCGAGGTACCCCCGATAAATATCGAAAATCGATAATCGAAAATCGGTTTATAGAAGGAGTGGTCCGATTTAAATTAAATTTGATACACTCATAGACAAAGACATAAGAAACGATATTCAGAAGTTTCAAAGTTGCAGTTCTTACAATAGTGCAGTAAATCGATAATATATATATCTAAAAGGCATGATGTTTGTGTGTGTGTCTTTTTATCTGTCTGTATGTCCTTTATACAAATCCACAATTTTTATCCGATTCTCACCAAACTTCACACAAATATTCTTTAGGCTGAGTCTGAGCTCCAGGACTATGGATTAGTTTTAAAGCTTTCATTACACCCGAGCAACGCCGTGCTATACTGCTAGTATATATATATATATATATATATATATATATATATACCATTAACATTAGCATGGACCAGGCTTGCCTCCCAGAGAGTAAAACACTACGCCTCCTTGGTCTCACACTTTCAGCGGACCTGAAATGGAATGAATATATCGAATCCATTGCTAAATCTGCTGCTATGAAAGTCGGTTCTCGGTGTTTTTTCCGTCTAAATCTATCCTGCACATATATAAATCTACCATCCGCCCGTGCATTGAATACTGCTGCCATATCTGGTCAGGTGCCCCTGCTATTCTCTCTCATAGGCGCGACGTGGCTTCCCTGTGTCTCTTCTATAAATACTTTCACGGCTTCTGCTCCGATGAACTTAGATCACTGGTGCCCCCTAAATACGAATTTGCACGAGATACTAGATTAGTAACTAGATCCCACCCTTTTACAGTGAAACCGATAAATTGCAACCGCAACTTCTACTCCAACAGTTTCTTTCCTCGCACTTCCCGACTGTGGAATTCCCTTCCACATGATTGCTTCCCGACGGCTACAATCTCCAGGAGTTTAAATGTAAGGTCAATAGACACCTCCTAACACACTAACTTGCCCCCATTCTATCAAACACTCTTCCAATCTGCCCAACCCTCATCCTCGGTATCTATCCTTACCCATCTATCACCTTCCTCCTGACATTCCCTATGTCTAACCACTCCTTCTCTTTACCTTCCTCTATGGAGTCCCATGTGCAATAGTGGCAGTGGAATGCCTTGCTTGGGGTGAAATGATTAAAAAAAAGAATCACACTTTTCAATATCTCTGTATATAGTTAGCTAGCTACCAAGCTATTTACCTAACTATGTTTCAGTCTGTTTATTTCTATGCTTGTATGTCCTTCCATCTGCTACCTCTGTTTCTTATCATTGTACGATTGTAATATAGTCTTATACACCAAACAGGAAAAATACTAGTTATAAATCTGCCTTTGCTGCATTTCACTAATCGTTAAAACAGACAAATATACTAATCTTCTCTGCTGGCGGTGTAAGTCCCCACCTTTAAAACTTTTAATTCAGATTCTTCAATTACAAGTTTGTCTCACACATCCCGACATTCTATAGACACAGCAACCACGAAAAGTGCGACATTGGAGCAAGCGAGTAGGCATAAAAATACCTAACACTCATTAATCATAAAACAAACCTTTTTAAATGTTTAAAAAACTACATCGCATCTATGTTTTAGAAAAGTTACGCTAGTAACGTAATGTTTAGAGAGTTAGAGTGGTTGAAACATTACTACGGATTAAAGAGTTCGAATCGTGGTACTGTCTCAAACAAAACTATGTTTGTTGAGTAAACACCATATCGATGTGCCTAAAGAAGGGGTTTTGAAATGCTGCGGCGAAAGTGGATAGCAGAATGTTCGAAAAACAAAGATATAGAAACAGTTTCAAAAGATCCATGTGCTGAAAATAAATATCATTTCAAAATTTAAAATACTACAATAGATTACGTGTAATTGCATGCATGAGTCCAAGTATAAATAGTTATAAAAATTATTTAGATTGTGATATTTTTGTGTTATATCAAGTATGAAGAATATATTAACTATGGTCCGTAAATTAGAGGAGAGAGTTATCAATGATAATTATCTGACTTCGAACCCGTGAATATCCGCTGCTAAGAAGGTCAGTTCTCTGTGTAGGGCCAGGAAGTTTTTCCCGTCTGAAACCACCCTGAACATATATAAATCTAACATCCGCCCTTGCATTGAATACTGCTGCTATATCTGGTCGGATACCTCTGCTATCCACCTTAGCAACTAGATCCCACCCGTTTATTGTGAAGCCAATAAAATGTAAATGCAAATTCTACTCAACCAGCTTCTTTTCTCGCACTTCCCGCCTGTGGAATTCCCTTCCGTTTACTTGATTCCCCGAGAACTCCAATCTCCAGCAGTTTAAGTGTAAATCAATAGTCATCTCCTATCTTGCTAACGTGCACCCCCCTCTCTCTCTCTCTCTCTCTCTCTCTCTCTCTCTCTCTAATGCTCCTTTCTCCGTTCACTCACTCTCAGTATCTTAATCCTTCTCTTATCCACTTCTTGACACGCTCTGTTACCTGTCACTTTTCTCATGAATTTCTTCCTATGTAACCCCCTGCGAACAAGTGGCAGTAGACTTAAAAAAACAAAGAAAAACACCATCTCTCTATATTTTATTTTTAAATAATAAATATAAATTAAATAATAATTAAACAATTTAAATAATAATTAAATAATTTAAATAATAAATATAAATTTTTATTTTTAAATAATAAATATAAAAAATGCAAAAAAAATCACAATGCAAATAATTATTTATAACTATCAAGTCTAAATATAAATAGTTAGAAATAAATATTTACATTGTGATATTTGTGCATTATATCAAGTATGAAGAATGTATTAACTAGGGTCCGTAAATTAGAGGGAGAGAGTTATCAATGATAATTATCTGACTTCGAATCCGCGAATATCTTCATTTAACCATCTCTGTTTTTTTTATATATATATATTTAAATGTCCTTTTTATCACATAAAGTGCGATGAGAGCCGAGCAAATTTTCATTTAAAAAATGCGGCCAAGAGAAAAAATATTGTATAACTTATTAATCATGGCTCTCTACAGTTTCCTTTACTGCATTATCTGTGAACTGCCACGTCATCTAGAAAATTATACTGATATTAGTTTCTTGAATTTAGTGTTTTCCTTTTCTTGAACTGATTGGTACCTACAGTTCTGTAGCCCTCACTACGCTACTATTTAACTCCTAAATTGTTTGAGGAGAAAAGAACAGTTCATGCCTTTCACAAAATAAAGTGAACATAAAAGACTGGTTAAGACTCTGAATCGGCTCGCCAGTTCCAATTTTAAATTCTTTATCCGTTATAATATTCTTACTCCCTAATAATGTGTTGAAAGGCATGAATCCGCCTTTTCTACCAAAATCTAATTAGAGGTTAAGCAGTATTAAAGAGTAGAGACTGTTTTTTATTATCTTAAAAGAAGGAAAACTGAATTCCAAACCTTAGAGAAGGCAAAGCGAATTTATATCAAAATCTTCTCCAAAAATCTATGGCAATTCTGTGATGTGAAGCAAATAAATATTTAGAGAGACATGATTACCTATGTCCTGATGGGACAATTTTTTTAAGAAAATAAATGAGATATAATAACGTTTAGATCATTTTAACATGTCTTCATAGGACATGAAACTGACAGTTAATATAGTGCATTGATTACTTTATACATATACATATACATATACATATATCTCTATATTTATAAACTCTATATTTACGAAACTGCAAATATATGTGCAGGGAGGGATTATTATTCTAAATGTTCATATTGGACAAAAGTGGAAATAATATTTTACTTTTTAATGAAATCGCATCCCAGATGCAAGCGCTATGCCAACAATCGTTCCAGCCGTGAACTTTGTTGAGATGCCACTTTATCTTTGCCTTGTGGTTCAGGAACTTTTCACTTGCAGATTTAATCTTCAGCCATCGTCGTCTCATTCAGCAGAACTGGCTAATCGTGAGGGACATCAGGTTAGCGGTCGTTCCTCGTGATCATATTCTTCAAGATTGGCTCCTTTTAAACATATTTAACTCTTCAATTCCCTATTTCCTCACACTATAAAATTCAAACCTTATTACGCTTTTTATTGGCATTTATAAAACTTTATTGCGTAGCCTCTGAAGTAATCTCTGCACTCATTGCTTTCTTCGAAAATCTCCAGTATGTTTTCAACTGTGTACTCATTCTTTTGGCATGTATTGGTGATTGTTGGCATCTGCCGAACCAAAATGATCTTTGACATCATAAACTTCTCGTTTACTTTGGGACTGCTTGTTTAGTCCCATCTTTTTTTTTTTTATATATTTACCTACCACCCTGTGAAGGGGAGATGTCACAAAATGTCGGTTTAATATGGAGTGGATATGTTTGTACTTTTGGGTCAAGAGCCAGAAGTGGCCATTCCCGGCTTTCACTGTTACACTGACGTTGTTATTAATCGGCCTTCCCCGCATAGTCCCACGGGAATCTGCTGCTAGATGTTTGAAATTCACTGGACGAGCTCTCTTCAAAAAATCATAAAATTCTTTGATAGATATTACAATCCACTATATATATATATATATATATATATATATATATATATATATATATATATATATAAGGCACATTATTAAAAACGTTTAACTTCAGTGCATTCTTAGATTTGGGGCAAGATTTCATCATTTTATATTTGAAATAGCTGTATATAAATGTAAGTTTTATTGTTCCTGCTCCATAATAAAATGATTAAATTTTTGATATTCTTTGACACTCATTAACTTTCTCTGTCTTAGTAGATTTAGTGACTTGTTTGGGGTGAAATAATTTAAAAAAATAGACATTCCGTGCAATCACCTTAAAAACTGCATCATCATTGGTTTAGCTTTTAAACTAGCCTGTTTTAAGTTATAACCTGAATATTAAACTTCATATATAAAAATATCTGTATATACAATAATATGTATCGTATTATATGAGAAAATGGTGGGTATAATCTGATCAGTTTTAGATTAAGATGTGTTCTTTCACCAAATCTATTCAACCTATACAGCTAGAGACAATTCTGATAGGTCTAAAACTCCTGCTAGAATGTCTTATTGGTGACCGCATACGAAACAATATAAGATCTGCCAATGATACAGTGCTGATAGCCGACGAGCAGGAAACTACAAGACCTACAGGAAGTAGTTAAAGTAAAGCGGAAAGAAAAAACCGCATATGAATTCCAAGATCACTGAATGTATGGTCATCAGTAAAAAAAGGGGGGGTGCAAAATGTCAACTACAAACCGGGTATACTAAATCAATCATGTACAGAAATTTAGAAACTTGGGATCCAAAGGCATATTGGCATGTCCTAGGACGGAGTCCAGAAGCTGACTAGAGTATTAAGAGACAGGAATATTTCTTTGAAAACAATGAAGAGAGTACTGGACTGCTATGTGATGTCTGTCCTTCAAATGGCAGCAAATGATGGATCATCCCATGAAAGTTTAAGAAAAGACTTGAAGTAACCGAAATGTGGTTTTACAGGAGAATGCCGTGGATATCATGAAACGAACATGTGAGCAACGATGAGGTTTTAGAGAGGATGGAAACGAAAAAGAAACATTTACTTGGCATCAAGAAAAGACAGCTGAAGTTTCTGGGACATGTAATGAGGAAGGAGAGTTTGGAGAATCTGGTACTCACAGGACAGATAGAGGTTAAGGAGAGAGAGGAGAAAGCAACGTGTGACATAGTTGATGGACTTGAGCAGATGGATGGTGGAACAGGGTAAGAGGAGTGTTAAGATCTACGAGGAAAAGTGAGATGTGGAAGGCCATAATCTTCTACAGCCTGCAGAGACACGACACATAGAAGAAGAAGAATCTGTCCCAGCGTATATATTTTAGCCTGCTCATGTTATACCGGGCTGTATAAACTGGCCTAATATTACAACCCGATTATAAACAAAGTATCCTAGAACGACCACGGGTTAAGTCTAAGCAGTGTTGAATCATTAGAAGATGCATTCAGACAGGAAATCGATGAGTATATCATCAAATTAATAAATAACTGTTAAGTTATAAAGATTATAAAGAAATAATATAAGCAGAAATATAATTAAAAAAACAAAAAACAAATCTATATTAGTAATAGCAGAAAAGGTTGAATGGATACAAGAGAGATATGCATAAGAATCAACAACAAACCAATAATGATGACGCAAATATGTAGTGAATTAGTTAAGAAAGAGAAGGTACATCTGAGTGGTCAAGAATTGCAATTCATTCGTAATAGTTCAAAAGTCTTGGGTTTTGAATATGCACGTCAATAATATAATTACAAACTAGAAAATAGATTGGATCTTATTTTAAAAACAAAAATAAATCTAGTCATTGTAAACCAAGAGAAATCTACATGATAATTAGAGGTCATCGATGGAAACGTTACTGGAAATAAAACTGAAACTGAATGGGGAGCTGAAATAAACTAGTGAATTTAACATTGTGAAATGGGTAAGTGAATATTAAGAAAGCTCTTGAGATAATACGAAAGGCTTTAGATAAGAGTTAACACCTGTAAAGCTTAAAGTAAGTGTAAAATATTATTTAGCCAAAAAATACCATGAATATTAAAAACGATACTTGAATATAGATTAGCTTACCTATTAGTTGGTATCGAGCGAAAGACACTTATTTTATGTGCCGCGTTCCATTCAGGACATAGGCGATCATGGCCATCCACAGGTCCCCGTCTTGTAGCACTTAATACATTTTGTCTTGTAATTTCTCCCAAACCATGTTAATCCCATTAAGTACGTCACTTGCTGTCTTTCCCCGTCTCTCTTTTCCTCTATCCACCCTGTGAGTATCAGATCCTCCAAACCCTTCTTCCTCATTACGTGTCCTAGAAATTTCAACTGCCTCTTCCTGATGTTAAGTATAAGTTTCCTTTCTGCTTCTATTCTTTCTAAAACTTCGTCGTTGCTCCTATGTTCGGTCCATGTTATCCTTATCAACTTCTCATAGAATCACATTTCTGTGGCTTCGTGTCTCTCCTTCATCTTTCAAGGGATCGTCTAGCATTTGCCGCTATATAGGAGGACAGATAACACAAAACTGCCCAGTACTCCTTTTTTTTGTTTCCAATGAAAATTTCCTGTTTCTTAATAATTTGTATTGCTTTTGGAAGGCATCTTTCGCTATTCCAGTGAATCTTCGGATTTCGGTATCACACTTTTCTTTAGATGTTAATTTTACTGCTCTTTCAACACTCTGAGAATGTGAAGGAAGCTCATACAACTTTAATTTTGTGTCATTAATTATCTAAACTTATTTATAAATGGAACTTTGTCTGAAAATTTTCTTGAAAATTTACACACTTGTACTATAAGCGTTTGCGAGTGTTCTCAGCTGGGTTTTGTGTTGAGGTAACCCCGATCAATATCGAAATTCGATAATCGAAAAAATCGGGTTATAGAAGGAGTGGTCCGATTTTAATCAAATTTGATACACTCATAAACAAAGACATAAGAAACGATATTCAGAAGTTTCAAGGTTGCAGTTCTTACAATAGTGCAGAAAATCGATAATATATATATATATATATATATATATATATATATATATATAAAAGGCAAGATGTTTGTGTGTGTGTCTGTTTATCTGCCTGATGTCTGTATTTTTTCAGCCTTTCTATTTTAGTTTTTGCTTCGGGTTTGGCTCTAAGTAGATATAATTTTAGTTCTTAGTCTCAGCCATGATACCATTTGCTCAGAGGACTTATTTAGCCATCAAATTCCAGTTTACTACGAAAAATACTTATTTGATATCGATACCAGGAAATCAAAATTTGACTTACATCCATTCATTTTTCTTTCAGTCTACGGTTTCGCTTTAACTGGAAACAAGTATTGCTTTTTAGTCTTTCGTGCCAACGTCCAAAGAGTCTGAGCTCCAGGACTATGGATTAGTTTTAAAGCTTTTATTACACCCGAGCAACGCCGGGTTATACTGCTAGTTAAGTGATGTTTGAAATTCATAGTCTGAAAATTTTTCAATGGTTGTAGGTTCACAAATTCCATTTTAGGATAGACTGATTAATTCTGGCCATTATTGTCATTATTGTGATTTTCATAAATTCTTTATGCGCCATGTTCTTTCAGGACGTAGGCGATCAAGGACCTCCACATATCCTTATCCTTTGTCACTCTTAACACTTCTTCTTTTAGTATATCTCCTATGCCCTTCATCAACATCCAATTGCTTAAGCCCATCAAGTATGTCTTGTGGAGCTTTCCCTTGCGACTCGTTCCTTCTGACCGTCTCGTGTGTATTAGATTCTCCAAACCCACTTTCTTCACTACATATCCCAGAAAATTCAGCTGTCTCTTCCTGATGTTAAGTTTACATTTCCTTTCGGGCTTATGGCCATATCACGTTGAATACACCAGTTCTCGCTCACTCACCGAAGTTAAGCAACGTTGAGCCTGGTCAGTACTTAGATGGGTGACCGCTTGGGAATACCAGGTGCTGTAAGCATTTAGTAACGAATGTGCGTTGTGCGTTGTGATGCAGAGGATATCGACTCTGAAAGATAAATCGGTAAGCCGAGTTCGAATTCCAGTTGAATACGCTGCATTCACTTAAGCACTGTTACCATTGGGAAAGGTATTAATCCGTCCCTTCCCACGTGTTATGAGTTAAATAACAGGGTAGGACTTGGGGACCCTGCCCTTAAAAAATAAATCACAATGAATGTTGATACTCGAAAAGAAAAAAAAGTATTACTAGACACAAAACTTATATAACAACAACAAATTGTTGAAAGAATAAGGTATTACCAGCCAAAAATAAATAAAAATTTATTTGGCAATAAATGACCCGCCGAGGTTGATATGCCATAAAAAAACAACCAACCAACCAACATATCGTTTCCATTCTCTCCAAGACCCTATCGTTGCTCACATGTTTGATTTAGCATTGTTATGAAGCTTCGAGTCTTTGCTTTATCTCTGAAGAGATTGCCATATATACGAGGACAGTTACCACATAACAGCCCAGTACTCTTTTCTTTGTTCCCAACGAAATTTTCCTGTCTCTCAATACTCTACTCAACTTTTCGTATGCGTTCTTTTATTGCAAATATTAAGCGAGATCATAGTTCAAACGATGCCGTTCAATAAAATAACCGCCAGTGGGTATCAAACGGTTATTGTTATAAAAAAAGTCGGTCCCAACAAGTTCAAACCATTCAAAATCAAATAAAAAATAAGTCGAAGTTTAATTTTTTATTCATTTTTATACTATAACGCTGTTTCTAACAGCGAATTTATAACAATGACTGTAAATGTTTCTCGCTTTATAGCCGTTCTTTAAAGCTATCAGCCGGTTAAAATTTTCTAAAAGGTACAACCCACAAAGTGATCACAATAGTCGGCTTTCTTTGTAGTAGTATTAGTAGCAATAGCAGCAGCAGCAATAATAATAATAATAATAATAATAATAATAAGAAGAAGAAGAAGAAGAAGAAGAAGAAGAAGAAGAAGATGAAATAGAAAACGAATAATAAATGAATTAAAACAACCAAAGCGATCCTTTATTTTTTTCGTCGAGTTTTAATAATTTCGTAAAATCCTCTATATACTCATATAACAAACTTTTGCTAATAAGATAAAAGTATTTTATGTTGGGTATTTATTCTAGTTTTCAAGGTAAATATCAATCAGTATCTCTTATTTTTAAGTATTTAAAATGTTGGGTATTTATTCTAGGCTTTCAAGGTAAATATCAATCAGTATCTCTCATTTTTAAGTATTTAAAATGTTGGGTATTTATTCTAGGCTTTCAAGGTAAATATCAATCAGTATCTCTCATTTTTAAGTATTTAAAATTTTGGGTATTTATTCTAGGCTTTCAAGGTAAATATCAATCAGTATCTCTTATTTTTAAGTATTTAAAATATTGAGGCTTTCAAGGTAAATATCAATCAGTATCTCACATTTTTAAGTATTTAAAATGTTGGGTATTTATTCTACGCTTTCAAGGTAAATATCAATCAGTATCTCCCATTTTAAAGAATTTCCACCCCAGATGTCGCATGCGATTCCATTTCGACCTGGTGTAATGGTTAGCAAGCTTGTCTCGCTACATCATTGATTCTGTGAGTGCCGCATGGCTTCAGATTTGTGCCACGTCTAAGATACACTCAGAAAATTACCATATATAGAAAAAAGAAAACTAAAGCCGAGTGACATTATTGACATTCGGGCTAATAACTTGATCCCTCTTATTATGCCTCTATTTCAACCATCCTAGTCGCCAGCCTTATTCAGGTGTTTGACGCTTGGAGTAAACATCTGGCAATTTGGAATTAACTCTTTATTAAAGAATTGACGCGCTGTCCATGTCTTGGAAAAATATCTCGCCTTGTGCTCTTCAGTTAGTATTCGACTATCTTTTTCACACTTTCTACGCCACCATAGTTTGAACTCGCTACCTTTAATATATTAATGCTTTAAATTATCGAAGATATTTTCCGAAGCCTAGAGACTTAAAGCGTTGGTTCAAGAATGTAAATAATTATAACACTTCATACTAGATATAGGAATTAACAGGAAATGCTATGTGAGTTTCAAAGAGACAGGTACTGTTGTCGTTTAGATAAATATCGATATATATATATATATATATATATATATATATATATATAGAGAGAGAGAGAGAGAGAGAGACAGAGACAGAGAGACAGAGACAGAGAAAGAGAGACAGAGAGAGACAGAGAAAGAGAAAATTGTTTAAAATTGTGCATCAGTGAGATAGCGTTTGGGTGTTGGTTGTTAAAAAATAAAGAATAACATAAGTAGCAAATAGCCTTCAAATTTCAACATTGAGCTTTGGATTTAAATTTTGAAATCTTTTGAATTTTCAGCGTTCGATGCATCTTGATGCACGGCGTAGCCGACATCATTCAGATTTATATCGGTTTAGTTTTTAATATCCATCACTACTGGTTTTAAATATTTCATCGTGTAATACCTGTTATTTTATTTGAAACACAGCGGAAAACTAATTTGTTTTTATTGTCTAATTTATGTTATTTATCATTCTCTTGTCTTGACATTCAATCATTTACTAGATTGATTTATATATATATATATATATATATATATATATATACAGAGAGAGAGTGAGTGAGAGAGATGGAGGGAGAGTGTGCCTTTTCACATAGTAGATTAGCATTATTTTCTGCGGTAGAGTGGTTGCCGGCCAGAACCTAATCTGTTTTGCTATTTAACCTATAACTGGAGGGAGCAGAAATGGATAAACACCAAGGGTATTTGCACCTAAGTAAATGCAACGAATTTAACAGGAATTCGAACTCGGCTCTTCGATTTCTCGTTCCTAGCCAATATCCACTGATCCGCAACGCACAACCAATATATATTATATACATAAAAGAAAACTAACACCTCATAATGTTTATATATATATATATATATATATATATATATATATATTCACACATCCGTAGATAGTTGAATTGTACATACATATATATTCGTGCGTAGATAGGTTTTAAATTTAACCCACGTTAGTCTAGGTAACAATCTCTTAGTAATAATTGAGAATCGAACTCACAATCTGGTGTTCACAAATCGTTAGTCATCGGTGTTTAAGTCTGGGTTAAAGACAAACTTTCAAATAAGGATTTTCAAAACAGACCGTTCCACAAAGACGCAGTATAATCTTCCATCCAGATTAAGCTTTCTTTGTCTTTCTCTCTAGCTCTTTTTCTCTATCCTTATCTCTTTCACACCCTGTATGTATGTATAGATAGATAGATAGATAGATAGATAGATAGATACAAAAATCTAGAATTGAGCCACCACCTACCGCGGTTTCACACGAACGGGGCCCTGAATAACCGTTCGTGTGAAACCGCAGTAGGTGGTGGCTCAATTCTAGATTTTTGTATTGTATTCTGCTCTACTTTCGTACTTTGTATCAAACACTTTGCTGTTAAGGTTTCGTCTTGGGTTTTTTTTTCTTTCAGACAAGCACTAGACGTATTGCTCTTGTGCGCTGTTTGTTTCTTCTTTTGCTCCCCCTTTATTTAACCCACGAGGGGGCCCTCGCCGGGTTAGAAGACGGTTTATATTTACTGTTAGTTAGCATTATTTTCGGATATTTAGTCTGTTATTATTAGTGTTGAAATACTGTGATTAAGTTCATTACTATATATATATATATATATATATATATATATGTGTGTGTGTGTTTGTGTGTGTGTGTGTGTGTGTGTGTGTGTGTGTGTGTGTGTGTGTGTGTTGCAGACATCTCTATTCACCAACATGCATGTGGTTGTCAGCCGATAGTACTCTATAGCCCCGGACTGAAAATTCTCTCACATCATTAATTGCCCCTGATACAAGTCAGCAGGCAACCCGCGTTATTTCTTTTATATTGCATACTGACATCTCGATTCCCTGCTGCTATAGACCAGTTTATTATATACGTAATCCTCCATGGGGGACTCAGGATGACTGCCCTCTGCCGCGCCCCACTAAAATACGCTTAGTAAGAGGAAGATACAACGATGGATGAACAGAGAAAGGGAAATAAAACCTGAGTAAGCAATGTATTTATGTGTCGCAAACTCAAACATTTTTTTCCCCGAAAGTACGTACTTATGTACATACGTGTGTGGTCTCATATCATATATATATATATATATATATATATATATATATATATATATATATGTGTGTTTTTATTGCTTGCACTAATCAGCCCCATTCACTATTAGAACGATTGTAGTCTTTATTTTTTTTTAACCTCCAGCCCAACCTTTTCTGACTATGGATAAGACATCGTCCATATATGATCCTGACAGTTTTAGCCATCTACTTATATACGTGCAAGTGTATATGTCTATATATCTTCCCTAATAAATTGAACACTCGTCACTTAAAGAAAGAACTCACTTTTGAGAAAAAAAAAAAAAACAATTACTATGATTTTTTTTACGTTCCTATAATACAAAGATAATCAAATTTCTCTGTCCATCAACGTGAAGTAAAACATAAATTTAAATGAGTTACAAATGAAAAATATTAAAAGCTGAGTATCTTCGAGTTGGTTTTATTAGATAAGGTGTGAACCATAACTACTTGACACCCCAAGCTGATAAGTTTATACCAAGTACATTCACCACAGTCAAATTTCATTATTTTTTTACCTTCCTGTAGTATTTTTTTTTAATCATATCACCCCGAGAAGGCGGTAAGGCCACTGGTGTGCAGGGTGTTACGTAAGAGTGAATAGATTGGAAAAGAGAAAGCCGGAAATCACGTCCTAAACAGGGAACAAGGGATGCGCCTCTACACCTGTTAAATGGACCTGGGTGGAGTGTGAACCGGGCGATAGTTCAGTCTATCTACTCCAATTGAAAACAAAGAAAAAAAAAAGAAAAGAGTGAAAAGATTGGAAAAAAGAACGACTGATCATGAGTAACACCGACTTGGCATTGACTAACAAAATTTTGACTAATAACATTTTGACATTTTATTTCTTGCATGGTTTTTGGTGTGTGGTCAGCACTGTAAACAAGAGCTGTGTGAGATTTTTAAAAAGTCAGTTAAGTGCCATACGTGATACACGCTTCGGGTAATCATGTCTCTTTCGAGACATGTCTGACTAGGCAAAAGATTATCCCGCAGTAGTTTGCCATAGCTTTCTGCAGTAGACTGGTTGCCAGCCAAGGCTATAAAACCCAATCTGTCCAATTATTTGGCTCATAGCTAGAGGGGATGAGATGCATTATATTATTAAGTCGTAATTTGTGGAGGATCAGTTTATTACTTTAAAACAATTTAAAACTGATCCTCCACTTTATGCCCAGCAGAAGTCTTAATCATGTTTTAAACTATTATATTCAGTCAGTTAAGTGGCACACGTGACACACGCTTTGGGCGATCACTTCCCGAAAGAGACATGACTGACTGGGCAGAAGATCTTCCGACAGCAGGTTGCCACTGCCTTCCGCGGCAGACCGGTTGCCAGCCAAGGCCACAGGATCCAGTCTGTCCCACCATCCAACCCACAACTGGAGGGAAGAGACGGAACAACACATTTCACAAGGGCACCCGCGCGCAAGTGAATGCAACGAACCCAACTGGAACTCGAACCCGGCTCCCCGACTTGTCGCTCCGAACCGACATCCACTGCACCACAACGCACATCCTAACTACTTTTCTCAAAATGATCAATTTCTTGATATTATTTCAATTTCGTTTAAGGAATTTTTTACTAGCTCAATTGAATATATATGTGCGTGTGTCGATATGCTGACATGACATAAGAGAGAGAGAGAGAGAGAGAGAGAGAGAGGGAGAGAGAGAGAATAAGGACTGTGATTATGATTAATTTTTCAATAGCCGTGAATTGTCAGTGTTCAGACTAAGACACGAGCCAGTATTTTCAGTGTTGACTGTCACGTGTAGCACAGGCAAAGTCATACTGCAAAAGAAAATTGCCAAACACAGTTTTTTTTTTTTATCTGTATTCCCTTGTTTACATGAGGGAAACACCACTAATATGAAAGCCTAACAATCTCTCTCTATATAACATAATTCCAATGAAAAAGAAACGAAGAATATTAAAATAAGTGACATTTGTGGGGTAATGGGTATCGGTTCGGAATAGGAAATCAAAGTGCCGAGTTCAAATTCCACTTGAATTTGTTGCATTCACTTACGCGCAAATGCCCTTTAGAAAGTTATTAATTCATCCGTTATCTCTCCAGCTATGGGTTAAATACCAGGACAAATATATAGGTTGGTTTCCAAGTACGAAGTAAACCTACTAGCAAATCGTCAGTGTAATATCTACTGCTAATGATGCATATTGACTTTTTTTTCATACACGCTTTTTGGGCTTGACTCAGTGAAACATTTTCCTTCATTTTCTAAATTTAAAACACATGTATTGCTTGACATCCCAAGTCACAATCGAGTTTCGCAATGGAATCTTGTGAATATCATGCTTTTTTTTTCAGCCATCAAATCTTTAATTAAATTTGTTTTAATATCGATTGTACTTTTTAAATAGATTTCTTCATTGTGGGGCTTACGGCCATATCACGTTGAATACACCGGTTCTCGCACACTCACCGAAGTTAAGCAACATTGAGCCTGGTCAGTACTTAGATGGGTGACCGCTTGGGAAAACCAGGTGCTGTGAGTGTTTCGTGACGGATGTGCGTTGTGGTTCACTGGATATCGGCTCGGAAAGAGAAATCGGTGAGCCGAGTTCGAATTTCAGTTGACTACCTTGCATTCACTTAAACACTGGTACCATTGGGAATGGTATTAATCCGTTCCTTCTCTCCAGTTATGAGTTAAATAAAACGGGTAGGAATTGGGTACCCTGCCCTTAAAAAGAAAAATCCCCGTGAATCTTGATGCTCGAAAAGAAAAAAAGTATTAATAAACACAAAACTTATATACCAACAACAATAAATTGTTGAAAGAAAAATGTATTAGCAGCAATAAATAAATAAAATTCATAAATGACCCGCCGAAGTTGATATGCCATATCAACCAACCAAGAACTTTATTGTGGTTAAGTTTATGTATCTTGTGAATAAATGTGTAAAGCTATTGTCAACAATTTCTATCAGTTCTTGCTAAGGCATCCATCTTTCAATTGCGTTTAGTTGTTATCAAGAAAGAAGGAAAAAGAATTATGTGTGGCAGTTTGTATATTTGATAAAATTTAAAGTCCTGAATGTTTCTATTGTGAATTGAGTGTAATGCTATAATTGGTGTCATTTGAAAGTGCCATAATGAAGAAAATTGAAAATATAAATATACTTTTGAATATCTATTGTGACAAGAGATGTTCAAAACTTAAAATTCAAATCCATACAAACGACGAAAACTACCACAAAAATGTAACTTGTCTGTTATTTTATCAATTATTTTTGGGTTAACATATGCAGCCGAGATGTATGTATGCGGAATCGAACGACCGGCTTTTTTTGTGTTTTTTTTTTTCAGTATCTTCTTCTATGTGCCCTGTCCCTTCAGGACGTAGGCGATCATGGTTCTCCATGTCTCCATATCCCTGTGGTTCTTAATATGTTTGCTCCTGTTACTCCTGGCAACCCCCGTTCCGTCATCCACCTGATCAGACCCTGCAAATATGTTATCCGCTGCTTTCCTCTGTCTCTCCTTCCTTTTATCTGACCAGTCAGTATCAGGTTCTCCAGGCTCTCCTTCCTCCTTACCTGTCCTAGGAACTTCCGTTGTCTCTTCCTGATGCTCAGTATCAATTTCCTTTTTGTTGCCATTCTTTCCAACACCTCATCGTTGCTTGCATGCTCAATCCACGATATCCGTAGCATCCTTCTGTAGAACCACATTTCGGCTGCTTCCAGTTTTGTCCTCATTTTCGATGATATTGTCCAGCATCCACTGCCGTATTGAAGAACTGACATCACGTAGCAGTCCAGCACTCTTTTCTTTGTTTCTATTGAGATTTTCCTGTGTGTAAGTATTTTGCTCATCTTCTGGAACGTGTCCTTTGCCATGCCAATTCGCCTTCGGATCTCCGTGTCGCACTTTCCATCTCCTGTTAGAACTCTTACTAGGTATTTAAATTTTTGTACTTGCTTGATTCTGGTATCTCCCACCTCTATTTGGCATTTTGAATTATTTTCTTTCTCTGGTGCAACTCAGTTTATATGACTGTTGGTTGGATTTTCAATGCAGCTAATAATTTTATTCATGACCATCACTGATCTTTTCCCTCTTATTTTTTAAGCAGGCAAGTATCTTAATTCTGTCCTTCTATATTTTCTATAATGACAGGAAATCTTGTGAATTCTTCAAAGTGACATGACACCAAAAGTGAAACACTTGCAAAAATTAAAAGTGCATAAAAACATAAAAATCGAGAAGCAAAAGCAGTCAATTGCTGATCACCACTGACGAGAAGAGATTACTAGAATGCCTGTCGACGAAACTCTAGAGTAAGATGATGAAAACTTTTTTTACTAACTTCGCTAGAAACAAAGAAAAAAGTACTGAATGCTACGTGATGCCCGTTTTTCAATATGGCAATGAATTCTCGACAATATCAACAAAAAATGAAGGGAAGACTTGAAGTAATTGAAATGTTGTTCTTGAGAAGGTTGCTGTGGTTATCATGGATCGAACACTTTAGCAATGACGAGGTTTTGAAAAGGATGGAAACGGAAAGGAAATAAATACTGAGCATCAGGAAAAGACAGCCAAAGTTCCTGGAACATGCAATGAGGAAGGAGGGCTTGGCGGACCTTATACTAACAGGCTAGATAGTAGAAAAAAGAGACGGGGTAAAGCAACGAATAAAATATTTGAAGGGCCTGAGCAGGTGGATGACCGAACGGGGGTTGTGTGGTGTAACAGGAGAAAGTGTGCTAAGCTCTACTAGGGATAAGGAGTGGTGAAAGACTTCTCTCTCTCTCTCTCTCTCTCTCTCTCTCTCTCTCTCTCTCTCTCTCTGCATATATATATATTGAATTTTGAAAAATTCCATTTACTTGCTTCTCCGACAGCTACAATCTACAAGAATTTAAATGGAAAGTCAACTCCTATCTCACTAACCTGCATCCTCTGTCTCCGTCCACTCCACTCTCATCAGTATTCTCATCCAACTCTTACTCTCTTCGTGACACCCCCTGTAACCTGTCACTCATTCTCATAGCTTTTCACCCATGTAGTCTCCAGCAAAACAGTGGCAGTAAAATGCCTTGCTTGGGGCGATATGATTAAAAAAACAAAAAAACAAAAATAGACAGACGGTCACATGATGCCCGCTGCGCGTTTCACGTGACAGCTTTAAAGAACACCCACTAAAACGAAAAATTACATTACAGTCAAACATGAGAACATAACAACACCGAAAAATTATGGAACATTTTATATACCTTATCTCCAGCAAAAACATGTAAGACTACTGGAAAAATTCGATAAAAAAATTAATAAAATCTTCCTTGTCTTTTAAAACGATATATATATATATATATATATATATATATATTTCATTTGTAAACGAGTTATTACGCGACCTAGGTTTCTACCATGAGCGGTAGGCGATTTTCAATAACTGATTTTACCCTTTACCGTTTTGTTTTTAAGAACGCTAACGTAACGATGTTTTATTTTATTATATATATATATATATATATATATATATATATATAAACTTATTTATAAATGAAACTTTGTGTGTCTGTGTGTGTGCATCCGTTACCTATAGACTCCGAAACGGCTGAACCGATTTTCTTGAAATTTACACAGTTGTACAATAACCATCTGCGAGTGTTCTTAGCTCGGTTTTTTGTCGAGGTACTCCCGATAAGTATCGAAAATCTATAATCGAAAAAATCGGGTTATAGAAGGAGTGGTCCGATTGTAATCAAATTTGATACACTCATAGACAAAGACATAAGAAACGATATTCAGAAGTTTCAAGGTTGCAGTTCTTACAATAGTGCAGAAAATCGAATATATATATATATATCGATAATATATATATATATATATATATATAAAAGGCAAGATGTTTGTGTGTGTGTCTGTTTATCTGTCAGTATGTGCTTTATACAAATCCACAATTTTTATCCGATTCTCACCAAACTTCACACAAATATTCCTTAGGCTGAGGCTGAGTCTGAGTTTCAGGACCATGGATTAGTTTTAAATCTTTCATTACACCCGAGCAACGCCGGGCTATACGGCTATATATATATATATATATATATATATATTCAGGTATGTTTCATTGTAAAGCGTTCATAAGTAAAGCGTTGACTCGGTGTAGTGTAATATATAGCTAGGTAGTTCGGTTGACCATTAACTATTGAATAGTGAGTTCTAATCTCACTGGCTGCACCATACTTAAAACCTTGAGCCAAAACTAATCAAAGCTTAGAAAATAAAAACACTCGTTAGTAGATTATTGTTTACCATAACGTCTTTTCTATAGTTAGGCCTAAGCTACTCGGCCCCCTCTTCAAACGATTGCCACCTCGGGGTTTGGGGCTTTTATGACTAACGTTAAACGTTAATCTTCAATTCAGCCGTCGTTTGTTCGCGATGTGACACAATGGAAAAGATTTCCGCCGTACCAACTTCCGCGCACTTTCGCTGTTTTTCCCGCCGTTCCATTATGCGCCGTAACCATAAGGCCCGCCACTGAGTGACGCCATTTTCATTTTCATTATTATTTTCATTATTGTATCTGTTGTTGTTGAACTGCAATTTCCACTCCCGTCGAACGGTACAATAATGAGCACTTCATTATGTAGACATTAGCAGGTCGTGTCGCAAAGAGAATAGCGGGCACGCACTATTTGCTTCTTCGTTACAAGTGCCCACGAGAGAAAGAGATTAAGGGAGAAAGAAGGAAGGAAACGATAGAGTGAGAAAGGAAACCGAACGGAAAAGGAAAAGAAACAAAGGAGAAAAAGACAAAGAAAAGTCAAACGAACACAAGAAAGACATTAAAGGAACGGAGAAAGTGTTACAGAAATGATTCAATAAAAACAATGTAGAAATGTAAATGAAGGGAAGTAGTAAAAAAAATTAGGTATATGTTAAAAGAAAAAAGTGACTGATACAGGAATATATGATGGGATGCGACAAGTAACAGGAGAAAGAAAGAAAGAAAGAAAGAAAAAAAGGAACGAACGAACGAACGAACGAACGAAAAAAGAAGGAAACAGAAATAAATTGAAAAAAGAAAATATAGAAAACAAGCAAAATAAAAAAGAAAGAAAAAAGGGAATGAAACAGTCAAAAGAAATAAAACAAAGAATTTGGAATGAAATAAATCAACAGAAAAATAAAAAAAAACATTTTAAGGAAGGAAAAGATTAAAGGAAAGATTATTAATACACAATTTTTTTTTCTTATAAATATTACTCTCTTCTTATGATATTATTCTCTTCCCATCTCTCTGTAGACATGCATACGTATAGACAACTTCTAATCGGTGAATAAATTATTTTTTCTAATAGTTATCTGTCTTAGACGTAGGATAATATATATATATATATATATATATATATATATATATATGTGTGTGTGTGTGTGTGTGTGTGTGTGTGTGTGTGTGTGTGTGTGTGTGTGTGTAGATAGATAGATAGATAGATAGATAGATAGATATAATCCTGGGTAAAAAGTAATCGGATGTCTAACCGTACTGATGAGCTGTGATACAGCGAAACAGATCTGTCTGTGGATGATTATATATATATATATATATATATATATATATATAATACATGTCTGCTCATATATTGAGTACTGCTTTATTAACACTTGAATAATAATACTATACATATGTGCAACATCCTAAGTATATTTATTAATTTACGGCGTTATATATATATATATATATATATATATATATATATATATTTGTGTTTTAATTACATATAAACATATGGTTTATATATAGATATATAAACACGAAAAGCCAGCCCCGATTAGTGAAGGCATCTTAACAGTGTCCACACAAAAATTATTTGCATTGAAGACACCCCCCCCCCACATATATATATATATATATATATATATATATATATATATATATATACATATATATATATATATATATATATATAATTTGTTGAATAATCTCGAATTTAAGATTGTCACAACAAAATCTTTATATACAGTGACATAAATACATTCTTTCACCTCTAAAATCAGTAATACTTGCATATGTCGATTTGTGGAAATAGCTATTGACGTATGCGTCTTCTAAAGTAATTCGCTTAATTTACTGCCATAGATCTACTTTGCTGTTTTAGATTTTAAATACTAATGTGGCTTTGTTCCAAAATAAACTGAACTTTCACTTTTTATTAGGGGCTCTATACATGTGTCCTTACGCTTAAACTTGAATTTTTCTAGAAATCCTGAATTATCAACCATTAAATCCATATGCTTGATAAATTATGAAAATTAAATCATACCTGCTAACTTACCATTACCATATCTATCTATCTATCTATCTATCTATCTATCTATCTATCTATCTATCTAAATTTATGTATAAATGGAACTTTGTATGTGTGTGTGTGTGTCTGTGTGTGTGTATCCGTTACCTATAGACTCCGTAACGGCTGAACCGATTTTCTTGAAAATTTACACAGTTGTACTATAAGCATCTGCGAGTGTTCTTAGCTAGGTTTTGTGTCGAGGTACCCCGATAAATATTGAAAATCGATAATCGAAAAATCCGGGTTATAGAAGGAGTGGTCCGATTTTAATCAAATTTGATACACTCATAGACAAAGACATAAGAAACGATATTCAGAAGTTTCAAGGTTGCAGTTCTTACAATACTGCAGAAAATCGAATATATATATATATATATAAGGCAAGATGTTTGTCTGCGTGTCTGTATATCCTTTATACAAATCCACAAATTTTATCCGATTCTCCCCAAACTTCACACAAATATTCTTTAGGCTGAGTCTGAGCTCCAGGACCATGGATTAGTTTTAAATGTTTCATTACACCCGAGCAACGCCGAACTGGGTGATGAAAAAGGCTGTGTGTTTTTCTCCTACTGGAAATGAATATCTAAACTCTAGATGTATACATGTATATGTATAAAAGTTTGTATATCAATATATATATATATATATATATATATATATATATATATATGTGTGTGTGTGTGTGTGTGTGTGTGTGTGTGTGTGTGTGTGTGTGTTCTGTTAAATGTGACAGATAAGGGACATTTTTTATTCATTGTTTCTAATGTTCTTCCAATTTCTCTTTTATGGTGAACAAGATTGTGTAAATCTGTATGGTCATAATAAACTAAGGATAGATTCTAGACACGCTTGACCCTCATATAGGAAAGAATAGAAAAACGAGTAGAAAACCTGAATAACAAAAATTACAAAATTTCCATTGCCCATCTCATTCAATATCTGTGCAATAGGTTATACACGCTTTGGTGATCATGTCTCGAAAGTGACTGCGCAAAAATATTTCCACGATATATTGGTATTATTTTCTGCCAACCAAGGCACTAGATTCCAATCTGTTCTGCTATTTAAACCATAGCTGGGGGAAAAGTTATTTGCACCAAAGTGACTGCAACGAATTTGAATGGAATTCAGAATCGGCTCCCCGATTTCTTGTTCTTAGTCGATATCCACAACAAACATCCGCATGTATAAAACGTGTATAAAAGAATTATTGCTGCCCCAATATACAATGTACACTCACCATAATCACGCACACACATACGTTATATATATACGCTATTTACTGTACTATATATATAGTATTGAATGGTGGTAATATTTAGCGCCATAGTTATTATTTTTCAGTGGTTTTAGTGATAAATTATATTTTGGCATGCATGTTTTTATCATACAGTGCTCGACATCAGGGTAGAGATAGAACGTTGGCAAGTACAAAGAATTTGTAAATTTAACTGAAGAATTTCATCCCGACTTCAAAGTTACGGAAGGAATCCGTAATAATGTTCTCACTCGCCTGGGCTGATTTAAGCCAGGCACACACACACTCTCTATCTCTCCCTATCTCTCTCTCTCTCTCTCAAACACACACACACACACACACACACACACACACACACACACACACACACACACATATATATATATATATATATATATATATATTCTATTTGTACTCGTTTACAACTGGAAAATACTCAAAAGGTGTACAATATAATTGTATTAAACACTCTTTAATACAAATGTGCACTGGTCTAATCTTATTATGACGAGAAGACAATCATATATATATATATTGAATTGTGATAATGTTTAGCACCATAGTTGTTGATTTTCAGTGGTTTCAGCGGTAAAATATATTTTGTCAAGCATGTTCTTTGTCATAAAGTGTTCAATATCAGGGTGGAGAAAAACAATTGTGTGTGTGTGTGCATATATATATATATATATATATATATATATATATATATATATATATATATATATAATTATTTGTTTGATCTATATTTTTAATCGATACTCATATTTCAGTAAATATTCTGTTTTTAATCAAAAAGTATATTTAGACATTTATTTCAATATGTCGGTTGTTAAAAACATTTCATTAATCATCGGGATTTTCCGTAACAGTGTATGTTTACATTTGTTGACATTACGATACATTTAAGAGCAGAGATAGTTATTTGCGTAGAATCAAAAATTGTGTTATATAGGCTTGATTTGACTTTGACTATGGTATCATTCGGGGTCGAGTGGTCTAAGACGCGCCAGATCAATTGTTGGTTTCCCCTACGTTGATAGGGTCGCAGGTACGAATGCTGCCGAATGACGCACATTTTCGTACAAAAATTATCGTAAATAATCAGGCAGAAATACATAAATATAGTTTTTGATTAAAAACAGAATATCTACTCAAATATGAGCATCGTTTAAAAATAATGTTCAAACAAGTAATTTCAATATGTCATTTGTTAAAACCATTTCGTTAGTATTCGGGATAATATATATATATATATATATATATATATATATATATATATATATTCAATAACAAAGATACATAATCATATTGCCTGTTTTGGCATCTCGATGCAGTGCCATGTTTAGCAATCCTGCTAGAATAATTACGACTCAGTAATAAGTTCGATCCAATGGAAAATAGTCCTTAGATCGTACGTGCTTTGGCATCTCGGTTACGCAGTGAGTCGATGGTCACGTAAAGTTGAGCTCTGAAGCACTGATTTTTCTCTTTTGCAATTGATGAACAGTTTTTGTACGCTCACGAAAACAAAGCAGTTTCTTAAAAATGTGGATTTAATATTTATTTTTTAATACGACAGATTTATATTACTTCAACGTTACTTTTAGTGGATAATCATTTTTGAGTTGATGTTCTGTTTATTTTATTGAAACAGTTTGTTTATTGATTTGCGTCTACTCGTATGACTATTTGAGAAATAATATTCCCATTCAAAACAAAAATAAATATACTAAAATACTATACTCAAATGCAAGTATCCACAAAAATGGGTTTTAAGTAATAAACACGTGTTAAATAATTGAAAATCCCCCAACAAATACATATATATATATGTGTGTGTGTGTGTGTGTGTGTGTGTGTGTGTGTGTGTGTGTGTGTGTGTGTGTGTGATTTAGAAAAAAGTTTAGATATTCTACAATTTCATGGGTAATACGTATTTTACCGCTGATGATGACCTTGCAGCTCGTCAGACCCAAATCGGACGAGCCGAATCGGCGAAAAATATACGTATTACCCATGAAACTGTAGAATATCTAAACTTTTTCTAAAATATATTACTCTGTTAAATTAATTAAATGTATTTAACATTGAGTTCTTTTGAGTTCGACTCTATAGGAATTTACCTGTCTAATATACCAAGTGTTCGACGTTATATATATATATATATATAGAGAGAGAGAGAGAGAGAGAGTGAGAGAGAGAGAGAAAGAAAGAGAAAGAGAAAGGATATAGATAAGTAGTAAGAATTCATTAAATTAAGATTTTGAGATTTTTTTAAAATTTCACCGACAATTTTTGTCCCTTTAACTTAATTTTTATTATCATTTTCAAATTTCTGCTTTAATGACAAAACTCGGTTCTTGGTCATGACTGAGAAACCTGAAAGTTCTTGAAAACAAGAAAAAACAACTTCGGACAGTTTATTCATAATTCATGCCCGGATATATAACGTCTTGAAATTGAAAAATATAATAAAATTAAATACATAGAATTTGGTTGAATTTCACAAAACTTAAACAATATATATATATATATATATATATATATATATATATATATATATATATATATAGAATGAGAGGAAAATTCAACACATAATTAAACGATTGGAAATCCATAATTTATTTCGGCAGTGTACAAAAATTTTACAACTGCCAATATAAATCTAATGTCTACGGCTACATCGTGTTGAATACACCGGTTCCCGTCCGGCCTGGTCAGTACTTAAATGGGTGACCATTTGGGGATACCAGGTGCGGTGCTGTAAACGTAAGGACCCATAATGGTCTTCCAACCCTGCCCCGTAAGAACAGTTTGTTGCATCAACAAAAGGCTGCTGCCCTATGCACCATCTGGGCGTGATGGATGAATGATGATGAATATAAATATAGAGCAATGAATATTTATTATTAATTATTACTTTAGAACATGTACAGGTAGTTAATAATGATGGTAACTACCGGATGTGACATTGTTCCTTCAATGTTGAAACAAAATGTTGTACTTTGTATTTGTTCTAAAATAATAATTAATATATATATATATATATGGATATGTATTCCATTTTTAAACGAGCTATTTCGAAATAACTCGTTTAAAAATGGAAAATATTCACAAGTTCTACAATGTAAATGTATCGAACACTTTTTAATACAAATGTGTACCAGTCTAACAATATTATGACCTAAACCTAAGTATTAAACAATCAATATATATATATATATATATATATATATATATATATATATATATATAGTCATCCGCAGACAGATCTGTATCACAGCTCATCAGTACGGTTACACTCCGATTGCCTTTAACCAAGGATTGAAACCCGACCGAATTGGCGTCAGTCGGCGATTCTACCCCTGAACTATGGGCGTTCGGTAGAAGAAGGCAGACTTTTTAGCGTGTATATTGTCATTATACCTGCCCAATAGCCAGAGTGCTCTAATTCATTACTGAATGAGCGATGCTTACATACTAGAGTAGCTACTTCTTATGAAAATCTACCATTCTTCCAGAGTGCTCGATCATGGTGTTAGAGCGTAAATAGTCTATCTATCTATCTATCTATCTATCTATCTATCTATCTATCTATATATATATATATATATATATATATATATATATAGATAGATAGATAGATAGATAGATAAAGAGAGTGAGAGAGAAAGATAGAGAAAAATGTGTTTGTGTAATGAAAATACAAATAGAAACATTTATATCTCCCTATGCGATTTTCTCCTACGAGAGACCTCATCAAGATGAATGTAGTCTTTATTTTGCCATTTACACTTATAAATAAATTAATGTAAATGAAAAATGTTGTTCAATTTTTAAATTTTAACTATAAACATGCGCTAAACTAACCTTAAAATAAACTGTGTAAGGAAAGGTAGCACGTGTAGGAGTCAAAAATATATAATTTATTACCTAATAAACGAATTAAAAACGTATTTATTAACACAAGGCGGATTGCTCACATAACAATTTATTCAATGCTTTACTTACACACATGAATTTCAACCACAGATTACATTTCAGGATCGCATCTCCTATTAGAAAATAAACTGACTTAGACGAACATTTATGATAGTGCGAATATAGATTCTTGCCAAAACATTAACTTAAAACATAGATTATTTCCAAATGATGAAATCTTGGAAATGATGGAAACAAAAAGGAAATTAATACCGAGCATCAGGAAGAGACAGCTGACGTTCCTGGGACATGCAATGAGGAAGGAGGGCCTAGAGAATCTGATACTAACAGGCCAGATAGAGGGAAAAAGAGACAGGGGAAAGCATCGGATAACATATTTGAGGGACCTAATCAGGTGGATGACAGAACGAGGATTGCAGGGTGTAACAGGAGGAGGCGTGCTCAGGGCCACCAGGGATAGGGAGATGTGGAAAGCCATGATCGCCTACGTCCTGAAGGGACAGCGTACATAGAAGAAGAATGTCCTTTCTGAAAGGAAATACTTCTTTCCCAAGCCAATATACATGACCATATTTTTAAAAAAATTAAATATAAAGGTTAACTAAATATCTTTAAATATTTAATATAATTACATGTATAATTTATCAAAATGAAATTATAAATAATAAATACATAATATATATACATAATTGTATAAATAAATAATAGTTCAACAACATTTACTCACATTCGTTCATTAAGCAATAAATTACAGCACTTAGCGTCTTCCTTAATTTATCTTCCACTATGCAATTGGCTTTAAGAATATTTTAAATTGAAGATGACTTTATATTTTCCACTGACTTGTTTATAAGTACTAGTTGTAAATCAAATCTTTTTCCATAATTAGCTTGATAAAATTTCTCAGGGGACGACACACCTTGGAAAAAAAAGTAAGTTTTCCTATACTTATTGACTAATATTTACAGATATACTTAATTTATATTTGAACTCTCTCTTTATCACACACACACGCACACACACACTCTCTCTCATTCTCTCTCTCTCTCTTTCGCTCTCTCTCTCTCTCTTTCTCTCTCCCTCCCTCTCTTACACATTCACATACATTCTCGGTCATATTATTATGTGTTGTTTTTATGTGTGTGTAATGCTGTGCATAAGTATCTAAAATGTAAAATAATTGTTTGTGTATGTATGTGTGTATGTATCTGTGTGTATGCATGTGTTTGTATGTGTGTGTGTGTGTGTGCATATGTGTGTATGCATGTGTTTGTATGTATGTGTCTGTATGCATGTGTGTGTGTGTGTGTGTGTGTGTGTGTGTGTGTGTGTGTGTGTGTGTGTGTGTGTACCTATGCCTATGCGCGTGCGGTTGCTAAATATTAATTTGGTTGCTTGTTTTTGCTTAGCCTTTATTAATTATTTAATGATGAAATTTAAATATTTTGTATGGAATTTTGGAATTTTATTTTAACTTTGGCGGAGATAACACTGATTTTAATGAGACAAGTCTTACTTATTAACCCATAGATGGGGGAGAAGTGGTGAATTTCTCAAGAGTATTTGCGCGTAAGTGAATATAACGACCACAAATAAAATTGGAGCTTGTCACTTCGATTATCGATTCCGAGCCATGATATATTATTACACTACCCGCATATCCTGGATGTGTTTTGTGGTGCAGTGGATATCGGCTGGGAGCGACAAATCGGGGTGCCGAGTTCAAATTCCAGTTGAATTCCTCGCATTCTCTTACGCACAAATACCCTTGGGAAAGGTATTAATCCGTCTCTTTCCTCCAGTTATGGGTTAAATAACGAAACAGACGAGGTTCTATAGCCTTGGCTGGCAACCAGTCTACCGCGGAAAGAAATGGCAAACTACTGCGGGATAATCTTCTGCCCAGTCAGTCATGTCTCTTTCGAGACGTAATAGCCCAAAGCGTGTATCACGTATGGCACTTAAATGATTGACCCGCATATCCAAGCTCACTGCACCTCCCATTCCCAAGCGGTCAGTCTAGTTTAAATAATAAAATCATAAAAGAAAAAGGTGTCTTCTGGAGCGCTATTGTCGATTATCAATATTTCTGATTTAGTTATTAAAATAAAATACGAGTTTTAAGTTCACATTAAAAAAAAATGTTTTCTTACATACCTGTTAAAGTCAACAACTTTTGTATTTCTCGAATTTCCACCGTATTTTTTTTTATATTTGGTTTATTTTGACTTTTATTTTCCTTTTTTTGTTAATGTTTTTTTTTTTCATTTCTCTGGACGACAAAATTTTTTCCGATATTTTTATCTTGATTTTCTTTTTTTTAAAAGTAAATCTACGGCCTTTTGAGGATTATTTTTCTTTTGGTTTTCATTTCTCAGTTTATTAATATTCTGTTTCCCGATGAAAGACGATGTAATAATTAAATGCTTATTTCAAAATCCGGGTTTTCGATTCAGTCACTTCCAGTCATTTTCTGATCGTGTCTAATCTTCTTTCTGATTTTTGGTCTCATTATTTTGTGCACAAATCAGTTCATAAAATCAAAAATGAAAAACAGTTTACATTACATTAGTGTTGTCATGTGTCATGTCTTTTTTGCGTGTTTTAAACTCATTTTGTTATTGTGTTCCGTTTTCGTGTGCTTTCATTTACTTTTGCTTGGTTTTGGTCGTTGCAATGACGATTACTTCATTTCTTGTATTTCACTTCTCCTCCAGTTAAAATGAAACACTTAACAGTGGCAAATACAAGAGACGAAAATATAATCAAATAATATGATAAATATGAAAGCAAAACAAAGAAGGCAAATAAATACAATAAAGAGTGAGGAAGAAATGGGAGAGTAAAATATGACAGAAGTTAAAGAAAGAAAATGACAGAAGGAAAAGAAAAGAAAAAACAATGAGGAAATAAAAAAATAAGAAAAGAAAGAAAAACACTAATGAGATTCGGTAAGAAAGAAAATGGAGGAATAAAACTGTTGAGAAAAAGAAGCAAAGATAGAAAGAAAAAAAGAAAAAGAAGAAGAATCCGAAATATATAAAGAAAATAAGAAAGATAACCCCGCCTTCCAAGAAAAGTAACCCCCTACCAGTCACTTCGGAGGGAATAATAAAATTCTGCTTAGTAATCTAAAGAAGAACAATAAAATTAAGATAGCCGAAACCTTCCCTCACTCACCAACTCGACTATTTGAGAACTAAAACTAAAACAAATATAACCAGAAGAAAAAGATGCAGAAATATTGAAAGGAAAAGTCGGGAAAATTTTCGTGGGGGGTATCTTGATATGGAAAAGTTTAAATATTTAGAGAAAGCCAAAAATATAGACAATGCATTTTGTAAAAGAAGCCAAACTAGAACAGTTGTCAGCATTGCAAGAATTAAGAGAGTTTTTTTTTTTTTTTTTTTTGATGAGGTAGAATTCTTCTTCTAATTCTTCTTCTATGTGCCACGTCCCTCCAGGCGGTAGGTGATCATAGCCTTCAACATCTCCCTAACCCTTTTAGCACTTATCACCCTTTTGCTTGGTATTTCTTCTGAAACCTGCACTACCATCCATTTGCTCAATCTAATCAGGTATGTCATGCGTTGCTTTTCCCTGTCTTTCTTTCCCTATATCTGTCCTGTGAGTAGAGGACTCTCCTAGCCATCCCTCATCATTACATGTCTCAGAAACTTAAGCTGTCTTTTGTTGATATCAAGCATAAGTTCCCTTTTCATTTCATCCTCTCTAAAACCTCGTCGTTGCTCACATGTTCCATTTACGCTATCCTCAGAATGCTTCTGTAGAACCACATTTTGGTCGTTTCAAGTTTTCCCTTTATTTTTTACTAGCAGTATAGCCCGGCGTTGCTCAGGTGCAATGAAAGCTTTAAAACTAATCCATGGTCCTGGAGCTCAAACTCTTTGGAGGTTGGCACGGAAGAATAAAAAGCAATAGTTGTTTCCAGTTAAAGCGAAACTGTAGACTGAAAGAAAAATGAATGGATGTAAGTCAAATTTTGATTTCCTGGTATCGATATCAAATAAGTTTTTCGTCGTAAACTGAATTTTGAAGGCTAAATAAGTCCTCTGAGTAACTGGTATCATGGCTGAGACTAAGAACTAGAATTATACATACTTAGAGCCAAATTCGAAGCAAAAACTGAAATAAAAGGGCTGAAAAAAATACAGACTTACAAGCAGATAAACAGACACACACACAAACAACTTGCCTTTTATATATATATATTATCGATTTTCTGCACTATTGTAAAAACTGCAACCTTGAAACTTCTGAATATCGTTTTTTATGGCTTTGTCTATGATTGTATCAAATTTGATTAAAGTCGGACCCTTCCTTCTATAACCCGATTTTTTCGATTTTCGATATTTATCGGCGGTACCTCGACACAAAACCTAGCTAAGAACACTCGCAGAACACTCATAGAAATTAAAAATATTTTATTCCGTTAAATTCATGTATAGCATTTCATAAATTAAATTAGCTCTGTTATTTCAATTTCATTCTTTCTTATTATATTGAAAAATTATTTTGAAAGTAAGTTTTATATTATTTATATATTTATTTATTCAGAATAGCATATTCAAACGTATGGCTATAAATCTAAACTAACTAAAATTCTATAAAATATTATATAACTGCTGAAGATATTTTAAATTTTTAGTTTTACTATGTAGTGAAAAACCAAAGATTGAAACGTACACTTTAGCTAAAATACATGCAATTATGTCAGGTTTGCCCGCCTTATTTAGCGTTTGTCATTAAATCATTCGTCCCCTCAGATGACCCTGATAAGAAGTCTACCGTGATCAAGAAACGTTTTTATCGTATATTTCAGACAGTAATCAAGTACTACTGCTGCAAATCAGATTAGGTAAGTTTAAATTTGCTAATTTTAATAAAATAATGTTTCAGCGAGGTATATTTTAGTTTTGCAAGATTTTTTTTAAAAACCGAGAATTGGATAATGTTTACAAAATGTGTCGTTCGATGAAAAATGTCCGAAAAATTGATTTAAAAAAAAAAATGTAAAAATTACAATCAATATAATTTCGGTTTGAAATACACCAGAGTATTTTGGTTAGAAAAATTACTAAGTTTAATCTCTTGGCTTTCAAATCAAGCTAAAATTAAAGCTTCAAGAAAAATATTTTATTTTTAAAGATCTAATTTAAATTTAGGTATTGAAAATGATTGGCTTTAGGGCTTTGTATTGGATTAATATTTAGTAAAAGAAAATTGGAAATCATTTGGATTGTTCTACTTCATTTATCATATTGCCTGACTTTCCACCAACTGATTGTTATTTTAAGCCATCTGATGAAGAAACTTTGTCCAATGAAAACAAGCTTCAAGTATTCGTCGGAATATTTATCCCTCGACAAACATCAATCACAAATGCTATCAAAATGCTGCCAGTTAAATCGCAACAAATTATTGAAAATAATGGTAAATATAATTGAATGATATGTTATTATAGCTAATTTTTTAATCCGTTTTTCAGTTCCCCCAAATTCGTGAATTTGTTTTGCTCATGCTAAAACTAAAAAAACTAACTATATAAAATTAATTATAATTACCCATAATGTTAACTGGTTTAAAATTGTTCAACCTTTTAAGAAGAAAAATCTCAAGTTGATGTCAAAACATTATTTATTTGATTAACCCTCTAGGGCCATTCGTATCATATTTGATACAGTATGAAAACAAGCCTTGAAAGAAATATTTTCCTGAAAAATTTTTAAAGAGAAATATTTTACAAATTTCAAATGAAAGCAGTACTGACTGCTCAGTTAATGTATACCAAATGTTTCCTTATAGGGAAATACCAAATGTTTCCTTATAGGGAAATACTGGATCAAATATGATACGAATGGCCCTAGAGGGTTAAGATGAAATCATCTATTATGACATGCCTCTAATGTATTTAAAAACATTGGATTTACATTTCAATTCTTCTAGTGGGATTATTCCTCTATATTCCATATGTACTCTTATTGTACATAATTAAGTTACAATAAAATTTGAATTTTATAAGAATAATACCTTATGAAAATTGAGATGTAGGAATGGGTGTGGATTATCATAGATTCGGAGTGTGGGTGTTCAAAAAACCCTTGTATATTCCTTGATCAAATGTACAGAAGATATCAAACTACAATCGGGTCGAAGGGATTCGGCAACGCCAACTCCGCTCAGCAAGGAAAATCTCATAGTTGTGAAATCTGGGTGAGTCCAAATCACATACCCGCTCTACACGCTGATACATGGTACCGCTTCCAGCTTCTTTACTTTCCAAACTATGCTCTCTGTCAGTTTCTGCTCACGCTAGGTCACTCGGGGTAAAAGGCTTCCATGTTCTTACAGAGAGCAGATGGACGTTTATGAATAGAGAGACGAAAATATGGTGCTTATATCAGTAAATATAGAAAAAGTATTTTTGAGTATCGGAATAAATTTGGATAAACTAACTACAGGTGAGGGACTCTAAAATTAAGTATGAACAGAAATTTAAATACCTAGAAAGTGTTCTAACAGAAGACGGAAAGTGCAACACAGATATTCGAAGGCGAATTGGCATGGCGAAAGAAGCTATCCAGAAGTTGAGTAAAGCATTAAGTAACAGGAAAATTTCACTAGAAACAAAGAGGAGAGTACTAGCTTGCTATGTGTTGTCAGTTATTAATATAGCAGTGTATGCTGGACAATATCATCAAAGATGAAGGAAAAACTTGAAGCAATTGAAATGTGGTTCGACAGAAGGATGCTGCGAATATCATGGATCGAGCATGTGAGCAATGATGAGGTCTAGGAAATGATGGAAACGAAAAGGAAATTAAGACTGAGCATCAGGAAGAGACGACTAATGTTTCTGGGACATGCAATGAGGAAGAAGGGATTGGAGAACCTGATACTAACAAGCCAGATAGAACGAAAAAGAGACAGGGGAAAGCAGCGGATAACATATTTTAAGGACCTAGTCAATTGGATAGTGGAACGAGGGTTGCATAGTGCAACAGGAGTAAGCGTGCTAAGAGCCACCAGGGATAGGACAATGTGGAAAACCATGATCGCCTACGTTCTGAAAGGACATGGCACTTGGAAAAAGAAGAAAGAAGAAGAGCTGAACACAAAGTTTATTACGAGGGTTGTTTTGAAAATAATTACTTATATTTTTTCATCTTTCAATACTATGCCAGATTAAATCGAGGTTTATTCATATGTTTTGAAGAGGAAATAATAAAAATGATATAAAAGTTGGTTTACTCTGCAGTGCGAGACAATCTTTCTGTCTAGAATCAATCTTACATATCTATAAGCCTACTATTCGTACATTATTAGAATATTGTTATCAAGTATGAAGTGCTCCTGCTATTTACCTTCAGCTCCTTGATCAAATAAAAAGAAAATCAGCAATATTGTTGGTCTTGATCTGGTGACTCAGCTTCAGTCACTTTTCCACCGGTTTTGGAATTTAGACTTTTGGAATTTAAGCGCAATACTAGATAGGCAGGATATGCGTCGTGAGGCAGTGGATATCGGCTTTGAACGAAAAATCAGGGTTCGAATTCCAGTTAGATTCATTGCATTCACTTACACGCAAATACCTTTGGGGAAAGTATTAAGCCGTCTATTCACCCCAGTTATTGGTTAAATAACAGGACAGATTGGGTTCTATAGCCTTGACTTGCAACCAGTCTACCGTAGAAAGTAATGGCAACCTACTGCAGGATAATCTTCTGCCCAGTCAGTCATGTTTCTTTCGAGACATGATCGCCCGAGCGTGTATCACTTATGGCACTTAAATGACTAGACTGGTGTGAAGATCTTATCAATTCACAGTTAAGCTGGCTAGATATGACTGTAATATCTATCCTAACAATTTATTTTATTGTATTACGGGTCCATGCTTTCCAGCAAACTTTAAACTGCACAAATTTAAATATATTGTCAATCCCTAACGACTGTGCTTCGAATAATTCTTTCCACTTCTGCTATTTATTAAAGTTTGTATTTTCTAATTCGTCCAAACTCTGGAACCACTTCTGTTTTGGTGGCATTGTTGTCTTTTATGGGGTGATACCGATAAAAACAAAAACACACAAAAAAAAAGAAAAGAAAAAGAAAAGAAAAGAAAGGCAGTAATCAAAACACAGAAATCAAGTCAAAGAAAAAAAAAATAAAGATGAGTATAACAATAACGGAGAGGAGAAAAACAAAAACCATCGTTAAAGAAGGACATTTTCAGAAAAACAAAAACTAGGACATGAATCGTATTTTAAAAAATTGAAATATAAAAAATGGGAAATGTCAAATACAAATTAAAGGAAAATTAAGAAACAAGAGACACTTTAAGAAACGAATATTTGAAAAATAAGATGAAAAATATGTGAAAAATTGAAAAAAATGACATATAAAATATTAAAAAGAAATTAACAATAGAAAGGAAAATAGGAAGAAAGAAAAAATCTAGCACACAAAATAGAAAGAAAAAGGAAGAAAAAGGAAGAAAGAAACTAAAAATAAAATAGAAAGAAAGAAAAAGAAAACAAAGAAAGAAAGTAACAAGGAAAAGGTAAGAAGGAAAAAGGTAAGAAGGAAACTAAAAACAAAATAGAAAGAAAAAGGAAACAAAGAAATAATGAAACTAACAAACAAAATAGAATGAAAAAGGGAAAAAGAAAGAAAGAAACTAAAAAACAAAATAGAAAGAAAGAAAAAGGAAACAACGAAAGAAAGAATGACAATGACGAAAAAATGAAAATGAAATTAAGAAATAAAAACATCAGAAAATAAAATATACATCTACTGGAAATTAATGATGAAGGCTTGAAAGAAAAAATATTTTGAGTAAAAACACTGCAGTGAAAATAATCAACAAAACAAACAGTAAATCAGAGAAAAATATTAAATAATGGTGACAGAAATGAAAGAAAGAAGAAAACAAAGCGCAATGGACAAGCAAAATTACAAGGAAAAGAAAAATTAAAGTTAAAAATGCAGTAAGAAATTGACGTATATATAATGAAATAAGCGAGAGGAAAATTTAAGTAACTAAAACAAAGAAACTCGAAAAAAAGATTAAGAAAAAAATAAATAAATAAAAAACGAATCAGGAATAAAAGAAAGAATTCAATTATTAGGAAATGTAGCAAGAAAAGAAGAACTAAAGAAAACGTTTTAAAACGGTAATCCGAATTTATCAAGTTCATATGAAGACACAAAAATCTAAATTCACTCGTTAATGAAATGAACGTTTCTTTTATTGACATAATGGCCTGGTTGCCGCATCTCTGACCTGAAATGGCCCTTAAATAGCGTTTTATGTTTTCTTTTCCTGCGATAATGTGGCGGGCCTGCCATAGATCGGATGGAAGATGGACTTTGGCGGAAGTCTCCGTTCATCCCTTGACACTGTGTCGAATTCACGCACGTCACCACCATTGACGCACGTTGGGATGATGTCCGATCCCATGTTGCACAGCGACGATACGCTACTTCCGCTCGTAAAATGAAAATGGCGCAAACTAATATGTATGTAAACGCTCTTACTCATGGATTAATGAATGAAAACGCATACATAGTGAAATAAATTGATAGGCATATACTATTCTGTAGTATTGTCGTATGTTAAAGTAAATGTCAAGTTTAATAAAAGAGGTTACATATGAATATTTGTAAAAATATACTCAGTTATGATCTGAGATTAAGGCCAGGATGGTTAAATAAAATAAAGACAAGAGGAAAACTGTATTTTAAATCGCCTACGCGTTTCGTCCTGTGATGGACTTTATCAAGGCAAAAAGACGAAATGAGCTTTATTCTAAATTCACTCAGTCAGTTAAGTGCCATACGTGAAACACGCTTTGTGCGATCATGTCTCGAAAGAGACATGACTGACTGGGCAGAAGATTATCCCGCAGTAGGTTGCCATTGCTTTCTGCGGTAGACTGGTTGCCAGCCAAAGCTATAGAACCCAATCTGTCCTGTTATTTAACCCAAAACTGGAAGGAAGAGATGGATTAATACCTTTCCCAAGGGTATTTGCGCGTAAGTGAATGCAATGAATTCAACTGGAATTTGAACTCGGCTCCTCGATTTCTCGTTCCTAGCCGATATCCACTGTACCACAACGCACATCATTTCAAAAGATTAACAGAATATTTTAGTTTTTAGAATTTCTTCATGTGTAGTGCAAAAGAATTTCTTCCTGTGTAGTGCAAAGTCACGAGATATTAAAATGAAGGGAATTTGTCTGTTTTCTTTGAAAACTGTTTATTTCGTGTGTTAGTCTGTTTTAGAATACCGTCATGTGCAATCCAAACTCAAGTGATGTTAAAATGAAGGGAATTTAACCGTTCTCTTTGAAATTTTTTTATGTTTGTTAGTCTGTTTTAGTATAATTTCCATAAGTTTTTTTTTTAATCGTTTCACCCCAAGCAAGGCATTCCACTGCCACTATTGCTCTTGGGGCTACATAGGGGAAGGTAAATAGAAAGAGTGGTTAGATACAGGAAATGTTAGAAGAAAGGTGATAGATAGTTGGGAGGATGGGAAGAGTGTTTGAAAGAATGGAAGCGAGTTATTGTGTTAGGAGGTGTCTATTGACCTTACATTGAAACTCCTGGAGATTGTAGCCGTCGGGGAAGCAGTCATGTGGAAGGGAATTCCAGAGTCGGGAAGTACGAGAAAAGAAACTGTTGGAGTAGAAGTTGCGGTTGCAATTTATCGGTTTCACTGTAAAAGGGTGGGATCTAGTTGCTAATCTAGTATCTCGTGCAAATTCGAACCTAGGGGGCACCAGTGATCTAAGTTCATCGGAGCAGAAGCCATGGAAGTATTTATAGAAGAGACACAGGGAAGCCACGTCGCGCCGTTGAGAGAGAGACTGCAGGCGGTCTGCGAAGTCAGTATCGATCACATTACAGACCCTCCGCTGTACCTTGTCGAGAAGCCCAAGGAAAATAGCAGGGGCACCCGACCAGATATGGCAACAGTATTCAATGCACGGGCGGATGGTAGATTTATAAATGTGCAGGATAGATTCAGACGGAAAAAAACTCCGGGCCCTGCACAGAGAACCAACTTTCATAGCAGCGGATTTAGCAATGGATTCGATATAGTCATTCCACTTGAGGTCCGCTGAAAGTGTGAGACCAAGGAGGCGCAGTGTTTTACTCTCTGGGAGGCAAGTCTGATCCATGCTAATGGGAGGTAGGTGCGGTTGTCTATTATGGTTAATTGATAGTAGCTTCGTTTTAGAAGCATTAATATTTACGAGAAAGGTGAGATTGGGAAAAATCCGGGAATGCTAGATATTTTTTTCTAAACACATTCTGTTAAATTTTCTAAACATATTCTGTTAAATATAAGAGACAATGAACGTCTATTATGTTTAATAGTGAGCCGTTCTAAACGTCGTATTTTGGCTTTAATTTCAGTTGAAAATAAAGACAAAAATTCTCCAACATTTGAATAATTTTTTATTAAGTTTGTTCTAAGTTTTCGGCTCACATGAGCCATCTTCAGAGAGGTTATTAATATGGTAACACAATAGCATCCACCATCAGCGACGATTTTATTCTGTGTTGACATAAAACTCCGCAACGGCAATAGTTACCAAAAATAACAAACGCAGTTCGCAAATTTGCAATGCGGTTCTATGAATAATATCAGACTGATTTTAGTCGACAATACAATAATCTTTACTCATGCACACAGTAAAAATAACCTTCAGATATGGGAGGCCATCTACATTAAATCCAAACAACCCACAGTTAATAAAATCACGTTTAGATCTAGTCATAACACCTTACACTACATTTGAATACATGGTTCTGTTGTCATTTCGCGCTATCACGCGGTGTGACGTCATATATGTTTAGAAAATTATTTGCTGGATCGATACATTATATATATATATATATATATATATATATATATATATAATGTGGAGTTACTTCGTAGATGTCATTACTGCCAGCTCGACTTTGGCCCGGAGTTCCATCTTTGAGTCAAATAGTTTGCTAGTGTCCTCGAATGTGCGTGTTTGCTATGTGAATACACTACTTGTGATTGCATGTGTGTGTGGGGGGTGTTGCTATGTAAATATATACTGTGAGTAAAATATTTATAACATGTATATGTGTGTGTATGCGTACATGTGGGGGGAGCTTTTCGAATCATGAAGAATTTCATCATGGGCGTTTCCAAGCCAACATTTCTTCGTACCAGAGACGGAAAACTCTGACATCAAAACCCGTTTTGTGTATTTGTGGTTCACCAAGCACTAAGCAGTGTATTTAAGGCACCGAGGCGCTCAAACTCCGTGATAATATAACATGCGATCACCACGAACACCTAACGCATGGCACACAATGCAACTGTATGGGATATGTTGTTTTGATGGAGAGAGTGTGCTTTGTGCTGCACAAGCAACTGACCACTACAAACAAATCTTAGTGCAGGTTGATCGGTAGCTGGATGGCTAATAGTTCAACACAAGTGCATGAAGGGCAGAAATCCCATGCATAAACGTAAAACGAAGAGCACTATCCACCGCTGACCCTCGTTTATCATTGGCGATAAGAGATCCCACCATATATTATATTTATAACTAGCAGTATAGCCCGGTGTTGCTCGGGTGCAACGAAAGCTTTAAAACTAATCCATGGTCCTGGTGCTCAGACACTTTGGACGTTGGCACGAAAGACTAAAAAAGCAATAGCTGTTTCCAGTTAAAGCGAAACCGTAGACTGAAAGAAAAATGAATGGATGTAAGTCAAATTTTGATTTCCTGGTATCGATATCAAATAAGTTTTTTTCGTCGTAAACTGAATTTTGAAGGCTAAATAAGTCCTCTGAGTAACCGGTATCATGGCTGAGACCAAGAACTACAATTATACATACTTAGAGCCAAATTCGAAGCAAAAACTAAAATAAAAAGGCTGAAAAAAAATAGAGACATACAGGCAGATAAACAGACACACACACAAACAACTTGCCATATATATATATATATATATATATATATATATATATATATATATATATTATCGATTTTCTGCACTATTGTAAGAACTGCAACCTTGAAACTTCTGAATATCGTTTCTTTTGTCTTTGTTTATGAGTGTATCAAATTTGATTAAAATCGGACCACTCCTTCTACAACCCGATTTTTTCGATTATCGACTTTCGATATTTATCGGGGGTACCTCGACACAAAACCTAGCTAAGAACATTCGCAGACGCTTATAGTACAAGTGTGTAAATTTTAAAGAAAATCGGTTCAGCCGTTTCGGAGTCTATAGGTAATGGACACACACATACACACACAGATACACACACACAGACAAAGTTCCATTTATAAATAAGTTTAGATAAAAGCAATAACATTAATACATCAGAGAAAATACGTGACAATTTCGAGAATTTTACGTCTTCTTTTAGGTTTGCAGAACTTCTGCTTAAAAACGATCCATAGAAAACTGGCGCAATCATATTCAATAAATTAAGAAATGTTCTGGTTGGCCGACTCAAGAGTTTTCCATCGAAATTATTAGTAGGACATGGTGTTTGATATATCAACACTGATAGCTAAAGTTACTTGATCTTTTCTCAAGTTATTGAATATCGTACATTTTAAAACAAACAATAATCACTCTGTAAAGAACATTATAATTACGACACTGTATGTGTATTTCATACTATTTTTTAGTATCTATTGCCAAGTGAAAAACTGTAAATTAAAATAGAATGGTTCTTTGGTTAATATTGCACAATAACATGTGCATCAAATGAATTTATAAATATTTAATAATTGCCTATATTGCAGTTTCATCAATAAAAGAAAGAAGAAAATTTAAGGCGATTTGGACGAGTTCATCTTTGATTCTTTGCCTTGTAAAATTTTGCTAAGTAATAATAACAAAAGAATAATTCTTTTTTCATTTAGAATAACCCACTTAAAAATAATATGAAATTTTAAAAACTGGGGTGGCCTAATAATTATGGCTGGTAGTGTATATATATATTTGAATAATGTTCAAACAAATCATTTCATATATATATATATATATATATATATATATATATAGATAGATAGATAGATAGATAGATAGATAGATAGATAGATAGATAGATAGATAGATATCGCCACTGCATTATGACTGGCAGCTTCAACATCATATGCTCGTTTCCATATGACTTAATTGTTCTTTATCGGTATGTGATTTCGCCTACCTAATCACCAACGTATGTAAAAAGTAGGACTTTATAATTTCCTGTCCGATAACATAGATGTATTTCGATCTATTTTAACTTTATTAGTCGATAACGCTGAATTACGTGCGACGATAAACTGATGCTGTTGAAAAGTAAACAATCGTTGCGTAAATTAACATCGTTAGGCTACAGACATACTGACGCGCTTCTGTATAAACACACACAAAGGCTGGAAGGCACAGGCGAAAACGCGTTGTTTTTTTTTTATGTTAATTGAAAAGGCAAGTCCTTTAAAAAAAATACAAGCATTAACGCATTTCCTTGCTGGCCACTGCAGGTCTTTGTTATAATGGAAAAAAAATAAAATAAAATAAAATAAAATAAAAATACCAAACGAATCAATGATAAAAACGTAAAACGCTTTTAACGGAACTGGATAAAGAATATTTCATTAGTACAGCCGATAGCTCATCCATAAATGGTGGCAGTTGTCATTAGAAAGCCAACTAACAAACGGCCCTTTTTCTCGAGACAATGGCGACACTGGAAAACAGCGGAAGTTGACAAATATTCCTTCGTTTCTATTATAAAGAGAATTTGCTTGTTCTTTCTTGTGGGACAAAACTTCTTTTTCATTATATCTCATGTTCTTCCATAAATTATAGATAAATTATCGACAAACAGTCTAGATCCGTGGAAATTTCTTGATTATTACTAAATAAATATTTATAAATTTCTATATTGATTGCAATGACGTAATTTATTATATATGTAATACAATATATACTTACCGACATTGGATAGTTTAAAACATCTACTTCAATAATATTGAATAGCAAGATGAATACATATATTAAATCTAATGATTGTTTTCGTTATGACTTCAGAGACGAAGGTGTATTTTCATAAAAAATAAAATTGAGTTTCAAAATATTTAACTTATTCTGTATAGAATTTAATCCTAATATATCAAAATTTAAAATATGTTTTAAATTACCAGTTAATATATTTGATCATTTTTTAGATAAAACCAAAGATATATCACATCACTTTTTACAAAGTTAAAGCAGACGAAAAGGAAGTATAGCTGCTTTATGTGGGGTGGGGAGCTCAAAAATGTTATTTTCCAGCCGACAACTCTTTCTCCGCAGACAAATTGTCTATGGCCTCGCTATTTCCATGGCGAATTTTCTGACATTTACAGGTAAGATATTTATTGATATGTACACAGGAGCAAACCATCCACATTCCCTTCGTATTAGAATAGTAACATTGAAATTCCATACAGACAGCTTCTTTTCAAGACTCAATACTGTGTAGAGCAGAGTCCCGAGTGAATGGCTCTCTGAAAACTACAATTTTATGGTCTAGTTTCAACTGTTAACTATTCTACATATATCTACAAACTGTACTTTCTTCCAACTCATGCATCCATACAAAAAGCCTCGTTTTTTAACCATCTGCCATCTAATTAAAAAAAACAGTATAATTTAGAGATTTCTGTTATTTTACATACTCTGAAGTGAAAATGCTATACTCTAGACGTGGAAGCAAACATTTAATACTAACCAAGTGGAAATAATCCTGACTAAGATGACACAAAGTACTAAATAACAAAATTTGTCTGTATATATTTTAACATAATTTAATTTGATGGTCAATGTTTTTAAATAAATATTAACAAATATTGGCAACAGAATGTAATAACAAAAGTATGCAGGTGTAGGTTTTAAGAAAACTTTATTCAACTGAGAATACAAGGTTCGCGTATAATGTCTTTTATAGTCTCAGTACACAGAAATAGCTCTCTAGCTCTCTCTCTCTCTCTCTCTCTCTCTCTCTCAAATAGGAGAGTGACAAAACAAGGGGAAAAACATGATTATTCTTAACACAGGCTATAATTATATTTATATGTTAAATCTATTAAGTAAATCAGTCAGTTAGTTAAGTGCCATACGTGATACACGCTTGGATGGTCATGTCTCGAAAGAGACATGACTGACTGAACAAAAGGTTATCCCACAGTAGGTTGCCATTATTTCTGCGGTAGACTGGTTGCCAGCCAAGGCTATATAAACCAATCTATCTTGTTATTTAACTCATAACGGGACGGAATAATCGGATTAATACCTTTCGCAAGAGTATTTGCGCGCAAGTGAATGCAAGAAATTTAACTGGATTTGAACTCGGCTTCCCGATTTCTCGTTTCGAGCCGATATCCACTCGGTAGGAGATATTAGGTAAATGCCACCTTATAATATCTGAAGTTACTGGAAATATTTTCATTAAATTATTTGACCGAACAATATTTTATCATTTTCAAGAGCTGTTTATACCAGTATATATATATGATATTATATCTACTGATGTTTCTTCTTCTTCTTTTTTTCAGGGCTATAACAATTATCATGGGATGCAAAAAAACGAGTTATTCATTGATGGCAACACGACGTTGGAAACTATAAGAGATTCCAAAAACGAAAAAAAAACCCAAAACTGGGTTTAAAGTATTAAAATAAATAATGAAAAACAGAAGGTTAATAAAGACGGCTTCTGCTCTGATGAACATCGCTCACTGGTACCTCGAGCCACAAGATTAGAAAGCAGATCCCACCCTTTTACCGTGGAACCAATAAATTGTAAACGCAAATTCTGCTCCAGTAGTTTCTTTTCTCGCACTTCCCGCCTGTGGAATTCTCTTCCGCATACTTGCTTTCCTGACAGTGACAGTCTCCAAGAGTTTAAATGTAAAGTCAATCATCTCCTGTCTCCCTAACGTACATCCTCTCTCTCATGCTTTTCTACATCCACCCCACTATTATCAGTACTATCTTCCCTCTCCTAGACTCTTCCTGACACCCCCAGCAACCTGTCACTCCTCATAACATTAATCCTCGTCTACCCCACTCTCATCACTAATCTCTTTGCTCCCCTACTCTCTTTCTGACACTCTCTGAAACCTCTCACTCCACATGACATTCCTATGTAACACCTGCACAACAGTGGTAGTAAAATGCCTTGCTTGAGGCGACACGATTATAAAAAAAAAGTAAAAATGGTGGATTAATCAGAAAGAAAGTATTTGATGAAGCCAGTGTTTCAAAAATAAACAGCGAAAAAAGATGCATAATATGAAAATTGGCCAATGTCATGAAATACACGAAAGCAGCTAAACTAACCCCTTGAAGTAACTATCTCAAAGAGAAAAGTAACAATTAAGAGAAGTAGAAAATCAGAATCACTAGTTGCAATCGGAACTGACATTACTAAACTCGAGGATAGACATGTCAGAGTGGAGGAAAAATGTACGTAATGGTAGAAAGAAAATGATTAGATCGAATTCTCTGCTACACGAGTGCTTAAAGTACATAACGAAAATGGTACAAGGACATTTGCGTACCGGATACATGCGTCCCTTAAAATTGCGTACCAGAATATTTTCTTCCCTAGTCAAATGCATTTTTTAAAATCATTTCACCCCAAGCAATGCATTCCACTGCCACTATTGCGCAGGGCGTTACACAGGGGAAAGTGATGCGAAAGAGTGGTTAGGGGGTTACATAGGGGAAAGTGATTGGAAAGAGTGGTTAGATATAAGAAATGTCAGAAGGAGGGTGATAGACGGGTAAGGATAGCGAGGATGAGGGTTGGGTAGATGGGAAGTGTGTTTGAGAGAATGGATGTGAGTTAGTGTGTTAGGAGGTGTCTATTAACCTGACATTTAAACTCCTGGAGATTGTAGCTGTCGGGGAAGCAAGTGTATGGAAGGGAATTCCACAGGCGGGAAGTGCGAGAAAAGAAGCTGTTAGAGTAGAAATTACGATTACATCTACATCCGTGGACATTTGCGTACCTCAGATAATTTTTGAAACCTTGAAAGGCAATTACCATAAATTTTGAAAAAAACATAGGTTGTAATCGCATTATAAAAATGAATAAAAGGAATTAAATAAAAATATTATTTTTGTTATAAATGCAATGACGGATTGTCGTGGCCTGTTATGGCCGGGAAGACCCACTATAAAATGACCTTGTGTCACATCGAACCTTGCGTGGGAAGATTGGTAAATGCCGTTATGGCCAGGAAGAAAGACACGAGAACAAGGTAGATTTAACTAGCGTATTACAATAACAGAACATAGTTATATATATAATCATATCACCCCGAGAAAGGCGGTAACGCCACTGATGTGCAGGAGGCTACGTAAGAGTGAAGAGATTGGAAAAGAGAAAGCCGGAAACCACATCCTAAACAGGGAACAAAGGATGAGCCGCTTCACCTGTTCAATAGACGTGGGTTGAGTGTGAACCGGGCGATAGTTTAGTCTATCTACTCCAATTGAAAGAAGAAAGAAAAGAAAAAGGAGTGAAAAGATTGGAAAAGAGAAAACTGAAAACCACATCCTAAACAGGGAACAAGGGATGAACCTCTTCACCTGTTCAATATACAAAGTAAGAGTCTTAGTAGTCAGCAAATAGAAGTGTCCATCCGAACTGTATAGATATACTGCATCTCGACTGCCTCCAGACTGCATCACGGCTACGTCCCCGAAGTCACTCAGGTTAATATTTATTGAAGGAGGAAGAGTTTATTAGTATAGATAGGGCACCATAATACAGATTAACAGAGTTTAAAAATATTTCAAAAAATGAAAATTATTATAGTTTCACAAATTAATCAAAGGACTTCCAATCCGTGATGGAATGGGGTAAGAAATGGCTCGTGTATTTTAAAGCTTCCAAAACGAAGCTGCTATCTATTAATCATCACAGGCAATCGCTCATCCTCGGGTTAATTCTCACAACAGATCTCAAGTGGAATGACTATACCGAATCCATAGCTAAATCCGCTGCTTAGAAGGTTGTTTCTCTGCATAGGGCCAGAATGTTTTCCCATCTGAAACCACTCTGCACGTATATAAATCTACCATCCGCCCGTGCATTGAATACTGCTACAATCTCTGGTCGGGTGCCCCTGTTATCCACTTAGGTGTCCTTGACAAAATCCAGCGGAGAATCTGTAATGTGATTGCTACTGACTTGGCATCTCAGATACAGTCACTTTCTCACCGGCGCAATGTGGCTTCCCTGTGACTCTTCTACAAATATTTTCATGATTTATGCTCCGATGAACTTATCTCTCTGGTGCTCCCTATGTATGAATTTACTCGAGCCACAAGATTAGCCACTAGGCCCCACCCTTTTACTGTGAAACCAATACATTGTAAACGCAAATTCTACTCCAGCAGCTTCTTTTCTCTCACTTCCCGCCGGTGAAATTCTCTTTCGTTTACTTGCTTCCCTAACAGCTATATATATAGCCATAACAGGAATTTAAATGTAAAGTTAATAGTCATCTCCTATCTCACTAACATGCATCCTCTCTCTCTCTCTCTCTCTCTCTCTCTCTCTCTCTCTCTCTCTCTGGTTCATTTCTCCACTCTCATCAGTATTCTCATCCTTCTCTTACTCACTTCCTGGCACCCCCTGTAACCTTTCACTCTTTCTCATAACTTTCCTTCCACGTAACTCTTTGCGCACCAGTGGCAGTAAACTACTTTGCTTCGGCGATAAGATTATAAACAAAAACTATTATGAATCTCGTGAGCTATCCCTTTTAAAAATATCTTGTCTTCAGGGGTATATTATCTTATAACGCCATGATTCTCTTATTTGCAGTTTTATTTTTTATAACAGAGTTATTATGTTAAATATCTTTTTGCTTTTTTACAATTATTAAAATTGGTTTAGTAACTCAAAAGAAAATATGGTAATTTCAAACAATTACCAGAGGGATGCAATTATCCAGGGACGCATTTTTCTAGCAACACAAATGTTCTGGTACGCAATGTTCCGGGGCGCAAATCACTTCCACGGAGATGAATCATCCTCAATTCCTTTTTATTAAGCATGTGAGGAGAAAGTATCAATCAACCAATTCTTTCCTAAGAACTGGTACGCTATAGAACACAAAAAATTTAATCACTTTCAGCCAAGGAAAAATCGCTATATATCCACCTTATCCTCAAAATCTTCTCTTCATTTGCCTTTCTATCAAACATTCTATTCATAATAACCATTTTAACAGTAACCTCCTTATTTGAGCGACTATAGTGCTTTGTTTTAGAGGATCTTCAGTACAAATCTTTAGAAAGACAAGAATGGGAACTAGTGTAATGTTTTACGCTAGTCAGTCAGTTAAGTGTCATACGTGATACGTGCTTTAGGGGATCATGTCTCGAAAGAGACATGACTGACTGGGCAGAAGATTATCCCGCAGTAGATTGCTATTGCTTTCTGCGTTAGACTGGTTGCCAGCCAAGGCTATAGAACCCAATGTGTCCTGTTATTTGACTCATAGCGAGAGAGGGAAGAAATGTATTATATTATTAAGTAGCAATTAGTAGGGGATCAGTTTATTACTTCATAATAATATAAAACCTCTCCCCCACTTTATGTCCAGTAGAAGCCTAAATCACGTTTTCAACTATTATATTCAGTCAGTCAGTTAAGTGCTATACGTGATACACGCTTGGGCGATCATGTCTCGAAAGAGACCTGACTGAGTGGGCAGAAGATTATCCCGCAGTAGGTTGCCATTACTTTCTGCGGTAGACTGGTTGCCAGTCAAAGCTATAGAACACAATATGTCCTATTATTTAACCCATAACTGGAGGGAAGAGACCGATTAATGCATTTCCTAAGGGTATTTGTGCGTAATTGATTGCAGGAAATTCGAACTCGACTCCCTGATTTCTCGTCTTGAGCAGAGGCAGTTGAATTGAAGGTTTCGTCTGATTTGACGAGTGTCAAAATAAATTCAGATAATTATTCAGGTTCCTTGGTAATACGTATTTTGAAGATTACAGCCCACAAACTAGAAGCTTTAAACTATAGATTATATCTATACGAACTGCTACTTTGTGGAATCCACCATCGATAGAACGCTACAATCAACCGTTCTATCGTCTACAGATCTTTATAGACTGTGCCGTTTGTCGTATAACCCTCTACTTCAAGTGATTTGTAAAGGGTGAACATATTTGTGAAATGTACGTTATATTCTGCAAATCGAAATATTGCCGAAGTTACGAGGAAAATTTCTTTCTAAGTGTTCAAATTGACTAAATGAATACCAGCGACGCTATGTAATAAGCCAATAAGCAACTTGTTCTCCATTATTAAACGTCATATATACGACAATAAAAAGAAATATTTCAGCAATAACATATTTAGGAAGCAATTAAAGTCGAAATTGTGGAAAATTTAAGAAAATCAATAAGGACTGATAAAAATTATCGGATAACATGAAGGCCTTATTTGTATGTCAAATAATACATTAATAATTTTCGTTAGATATATGAGACATTGTCTCAATCAAATGTTTTTTTGTTTTCTTTTTTTTGGGGGTTAGTATATTGTAAGTTTGATCATAAAAATGTTGATTCATATTTGTATTGATATAACCTAACATCCCACCAGAAATTACATATTGAGACACCAAAAATTCTCTCGCACATATACAGGCACATACCC
>JBBBDQ010000337.1:7367500-7392500 GCA_037127315.1 Ascarosepion bandense
GGAAATATCACACACATTATTTAAAAAAAAACAAACTTTTCGGTTTTCTTTATATCATTCTTACCTTGGTAAAAATATTTTCGCATAATATATGTTTTCTTGATTGAAAAAATGTTTATTATCCTGTTGTTGATATTGAAACAGCTAGGTTTTTGGAAAAAGCGATACACTACTCCTAGAAAGGACACTAGAATTTCTAGAATCAATTTTTTAATATTTGTCTATATTTATGAGATGAGGTAGCATTTACAGTATTTACATTATTCGGACTATTGTCCTCATCTTTGTTGCCATTTGTACGACGCTTGGGCCGTTGTACGCTCCGACCTTCTTGTTAGTTCTTGTGACTGGATCCAAAAAATTGTGAGTTCAGTACCAGGCTACAGTAGTGGTGAACAAGTAATTTGCAGGGTTATAGGGAGATAACTTATGACTTCCAATGGAGGCATTACTACGCAAGTAATGAAAATGATATGATTGTAATAAAGGGTTCGGTTCAAAATTCCTAACACCTGAAAAAGGCCGGAGCGTACAACGGCGGAAACGTCGTACAAATGGCAACAAATATGAGGACAATAGTTCGAATAATGTAAATACTGTCTATTTTTTAATTTTTAAAAATGAGTTGGTGGAACAATTACAAACTGCCAAATTTTGATTTCAATGACCACTACAGACAAACAAACTCTTTTTCTAATGCACTCAAAATTATTAAATATAATTGGACTAAATTGGAATAAAATTTTAGTGTATTGACATGGAGAAACTATATCCTTATTAGTGTTTATATATATATATATATATATATATATAATCATATTACCCCAAGCAAGGTATTTTACTGCCACTGTTTTGCAGGTGGGTAGATAGGAGGAAAGTTATTAGAAAGAGTGACAGGTTATAGGGGGTGTCAGTTTGAATTCCAGTTGAATTCCTCGGATTCAATTACGCAAAAATACGCTTGGGAAATGTAGCAATCAGTCTCTTCCCTCCAGTTATGGGTTAAATAATAGGACAGACTGGGTTTTATAGTCTTTGTTGGCAACCAGTTTACCGCAGAAACTACTGCGGGATAATCTTCTGCCTAGTCAGTCATGTCGCTTTCGAGACATGATCATCCAAAGCGTGTATCACGTATGGCACTTAACTGACTGTTCTGACACTGTGGTGGGGCTGTGGAACTGTTTGTGTGCATGGATGAGTGCCATCATGCTGATAGTGTGGGTGTATGAATCTCCTGACTCAGGTGGTAAAACTATAAGCGTCTTGATTCATGTGGTGGAACTATATGTGCTTTGAAAAGGCATTATATAGAATATGATCCAGTTTTTGTTTTTAATTATTTCAAATGAAGTAAATCGTAAATTTTTTTTTATAATAAAGTAAATTGATAGATAAATCTATTACATAAAACACACTTGTATTTAATTATTTTTTAAATTAAAAATTGCAAAACAGATGGAAGCAATTTTTGTTTTTAATTATTTTTAATAAAGTAAATCGTAATGCTATTTTATTTTTAATAAATTAATCGACATTTTAAAATATTTTCATAAAATATTATGACATTTAACGATGTGAATTACTGAAATCATTTGACTGATAAATATTATGAAGTACATGATTTATTTTTAAAGAAAATTAAAAGCAAAAATTGGTTCATATTTTACATAATGCCATTTCAAATACATTATTTGAAGCAAAAAATTCACTAAGTAAGGTTTTAAGTCTGAGTTTGAATTTTGTTTAACGGCATATCATCCTCTGTGGGTTGTTTAATGCCAAAAAGAAGGGGTTTTAAGTTTTTTTCTTTTCTTTTCTTTTTTTTTTATGTTCGGTTATAGTGAGAAGGTTAATTTAGTTAGATTTTAATGAATTTTTTTTTGTTTTTATTCTTTTTTGTTTTAGAAAACTGAAAATATCTTCTAGTTTTGTATTAAAAATATTTTAATGAGAATTTTTTTCCTTCAAAAATGTGTTATGTAATAATTTCTTCCTTAAAAAATGTATTGTTAGTAATATTTTTCCTTCAAAAATGCATATTTTTCTATAAAAGTCTATTTTTATGTATATATTTCTATTAAAGTGTATTTTTATACTTTCATAATGTTTTGACTCCAATTTGGGGGTTAACTATTTGCCCATAGCTGGGACCCTAACAGGTGCTACCACTCCAGGTCAGGGTGGACCTGAGAACAACAGCAATTAAGAGGTGATTCCATGCTCCTCACAACCTCCCAAACAGAGGCCTTGCTGCCGGATGCAGTTTAACGTCATTCCCAGGAAAAATTAAGGTTCTAACCCTTAATAAATTGCTTTTATTTGGTTATTAAAAAAAGTTGTTTTACGGGTGCTGAGTTGTCTCGGGCCTGAGTTAATTCAGTCTTGAGTTGTTCCGGCGCTCAATCGGCGGTGTTGAGGTGGTGGTGTTGAGCTGTCACTTCCAGTTAGGAAATTACTATTGAATTCGATTTTCATTGAATGATCTACAAAGCTACTTTTGTGCCAGACTTGACGAGATGAGTAACTATGTGATTGAGATATTTATTAGCGTATTTATGTATGAGGATGTATTTCTGATTGTTTAATACGATTATACAGAATTTTCGGAACAGTGTAGCAAAATCCGCAAAAAAGCTGTTGTCATAAACAACACTTCTTTCTGCTCCTTGGTGTCCAACTATTTTGATGAAGTCTCGAGAGAAACGTGCCCCCACCTCCGCCTACAATGCAATAATACAGACACAGGATATTGGAGTTATCTGAACGTTCATCATTGACGTCTCCGATTCGAATGTCTGCCCAATAAGGGCCGATAACATCGTTTTGTAAGCCCTGTTCGAGTGTGTCCTATAACGACAACCCAGAAAGGAAGTGTCTATTCTCACGATGCATAAGGCCCTTGACTTTTCATTAAGTCTTTTGTTTTATCGAAGCCACTTCCTGCACCATATTTAATTGAATACGAAATTAGTTTTCAGAGTATCATTCACTCTGTCGAGATGTTTGGGAACCATGGAGAGTTGGGAATAATAAAGATTTTCATCTCGGTGCAAATAAAAAAGGGGCGGTAACTGCTTCAACATCAGTCAGTTAAGTGCTATACGTGATATATGCTTGGGCGATCATGTCTCGAAAGAAACATAAATAAACTGCACAGAAGGTTATCCCGCAGTAGGTTGCCCTTACTTTCTGCGATAGACTGGCTACCGACAAAGGCTATAGAACCCAATCTCTCCTGTTATTTAACCCATAACTGGAGGGAAGAAGCTGATATCCACTGCACCACAAAGCAGAAAGTTTCAACATATATAATATAAAACCAGAAGTATGGTTTTAAGTATAGCGATTCAGCAAAAGTAATTTTTTTTTCGGTCAGTGTCCTTTCGATATGCGTGTTCTTTGAAATCTATACCATGACTCAAAATTTTTTAAAGTATATCAATGTCGTAGTTCGGATTTAACCCAGTAGAGAACGAGTCAGTTAAGATCATACGTGATACCTGCTTAGGCGATTATGTCACTACCGGTTCATGTCTGACTAGGCTGAAGATGTTCTCACAGTAGGTTGCAAGTTCTTTTGTGATAGACTGGTTGCCAGCCAATGTTATAGGATCCAATCTCTCCGTTCATTCAATCGAGAGCCAGGGACTGTAGAGATGGATTCATATCTTTCCCAAGGGTGTTTATACATAAGTTATTGTAATTAACCCGACTGGAATTCGAACTGCGCTCTCTGATTTCTCATTCCGGTCTGTTATCCACTATCCACGCCACCTACCCAGTAGTCAGTCAGTTAAGTTCCATATGTGATACACGCTTAGGCGATCATGTCTGGAAATATACATGACTGACTAGGCAAAGGTTATCCCTCAGTAGGTTGCCATTACTTTCTGCAGTAGACTGGTTGCCAGCCAAGGCTATAAAACCTAATCTGTCCTGTTAATTAACCCATAACCGGAGTGAAAAACGGATTAATACATTTCCCAAGGGTATTTGCGCGTAAGTGAATGCAGAGAATTCAACTAGAATTCGAACTTGGCTCCCCGATTTCTCGTTCCGAACCGATGTCCACTGCACCACATCCCCGGTAGAAGATAGTCAAAATATGTAATTCACTGACAAGTAGTAAAATGCTTCCACCCAACTAACACTTTTTAAAGTATGAATGCAAGAATAAATGGCAAAAAATGTTCACAGAGCAACCAATTCCATATATACGAAATAATCTATCAGCGGAAAAAATGGAATTGGTAAAACGATTTAAAATTCCGCAAAAGCCTTTTGTGGTCATTTTCCTACGAATTCCCTTTATAAGGGTATAATTCAAGCTTTTTTCCCCAGCACTGGGTTAAACGATATAGAAAACTCGACTCTTTAACTTTGCGAATCAAGTAATTTAAGAGAAGGAAAACTCTGAAATCAAGACCACTGGGAAGGCAATGAGAAACCACTACAATACTACTGCTAAAAAATTATCTCAATTCAAAGAAAAATAAAGATTTGGCAAGCCATGATTGGCCGTGTCTCTAATGAACATGGGAATATCTCACGCCCTGACTGAGCACGCTGAAAAAAATGGTAGACTTTGAAAAACAGTAGCTACTCTAGCATCTACGCATCGTTCATTCAGCAATGAGTTAGAACACTCTCAGCTATTGTATAATGATACTATGGACGCTAAAAAATCTGCCTCCTTCTACCGAGCGCCAATAGCTCAGGGTAGAATCTACAACTGACGCCTATTCGGTCGGGTTTCAATCCTGGTTTAAAAGCAATCGGAGTCTAACCGTACTGATGAGCTGTGATACAGCAAAACAGATCTGTCTGCGGAGAACTATATATACATATATATAGATAGGTGTGAGTTTGTAACCCTGGGTTTCACGTTCGTGCGATCGTCAGCTGACGATCGCAAGAGCGTGAAGCCTGTCTGGTTACTCGAGTAGATCTGCAAAAACTTAGTAAACCATAAAAAACGAACCAGCAAAACCAACTGAAAGTTAATTGCAAAAGAAAATATATTTAAAAAATTTGATAAAGGTAAAATTTTACTTTAAAATATAATTTACTCAAAAATTTAATCTTCGCTTTATACCTAAAATATTACTGATTTTCACAATAATTGTACCTGGTTATGCCTATAAGTTTTATGCTGATAAAAATAGCGTGGTCTATTCTCGATCACATTAGATCATTATTATAAGAAAGTAAATATGTTTCCTATAATTATGATTGAATAGAAAACGTTCAAGTCCTTAACGTATGAGAGAAAGTAGATGATGTAACTTTTTCTTTCTTTTTAATCTAAATCTCGTGTAAACATATTTCAACACTTAATCTGTATATGACCCCCACCACCCCTCAGCCAAAAGATAAAATAATTCTTTTTCTCTACTGGCGTTGTACACGTGCGTTTGGGTTTAGGATCAGCTTTGAAATATTCTTAAAAGTAAGTAATACTTTTGCTTTGATTTTATTTTGTTTTATTATTTGTGGCTAATTTTAAAATAGTTTCATGTTTGTTTGAACGAGTGTTCTTTACATTTTTCAAAGAAATTTCTTTGACCGGACTTTAACTAAGTTAAAACTTAGTTAACCCACCACCGCTACCCCTTTTTCTTTCTTCTTCAATTGGAGTAGATAGTTTAGACTATCACCGGTTCACACTCCACCCACGTCTATTGAACAGGTGAAGAGGCTCATCCCTTGTTCCCTGTTTAGGATGTGGTTTCCGGTTTTCTCTTTTCCAATCTTTTCACTCTTACGTAGTCCCCGGCACATCAAGCGTTACCGCCTTGCTCGGGGGGATATGATTTAAAAAAAATTGTTTTTCGCATTTTTCAATTGCCAGGAATTAATAATAGGGTTACAGACATAATAAAAATAGAAAGAGGGGTCCGATTTTAATCAACTTTTTTGAAACACTCATAGACAAAGATATAAAAAGCGATATTCAGAGGTTTCAAGGTTGCAGTTCTTACAATAGTGCAGAAAATCAATTATATATATATATATATATATATATATATATAATATTAGCTATAAACTCCGAAACAGCTGAACCGATTTTCTTGAAAATGTACACATTTGTACTGTAAGTGTCTGCGAGTGTTCTTAGGTACGTTTTGTGTTGAGGTACCCCCGATAAATATCTAAAATCGATAATCGAAAAGGTCGAGTTATAGAAAGAGTGGCCCGATTTTAATCAAATTTGATACACTCATAGACAATAAGAAATAAGATATTGAGAAGTTTCAAGGTTGCAGTTCTTACAATAGTGCAGAAAATTTGATATCGATACCAGGAAATCAAAATTTGACTTACATCCATTCATTTTTCTTTCAGTCTACGGCTTCGCTTTAACTAGAAACAACTGATAAGGAAAAGAATCCATCCTTATCAGACTCTTTGCCTTCGGACGGAGAAGAACCAACAAGACGCTATGCCGAAGGCAAGATTCTCGTCTGGAGGAAATAGACGAGAGTAAACGTGGAGTACGGGGAATTTTTGCTCGAGTATATGCGCTCGGCATGCCCCACGTAAAAACTGGCCTTGTGCCACATCTCATCTTTGTGAGAAGTCTCGTGTAAATACCGAGTTCCACAGGAAAATAATATTTTGTAACAATCAATCAATCATCAATGTCCTATCTTTACTGTGCAGGCCTTGACTATTTCGCAATGATGATATACGCTTGCAATCTCATCGAGGTTTCTTGCCCTGAACGTTTATTGAGACTTATGTTAATCCCAGATCTCAAGTAACACGCATATATACGATCGCTAAGAATGATAGAAAAATGTTTGGTTATTTTAGGCCGGTTCAGTGAATACCTGACCTCACCAGCCATGATTTATCTTCATAAGAGTTAGATGAGATCCCAAATGGTGTATTGCAGCTATATCTTACCTCACTTTCAAGCCTTGACAGAGTTCAAATGCGTTATATTATTTTCCCACTACACCATCCCTTTCCCGCAGACGACACATTACAAGGCTCTCGCTATTAGTATTTCCATGGAAAATGCTTGGAGGGTTTTCATTATTTAATTCAGCAAGTTCAAATATTTAGAGGCAGGGCACACCATGCTACATACACAAAGTCAAATCATCCTCATTCTCCATATATTTCATTGATAAGAGGGATGTTCTAGTCGGCTTCTTTCCATGAACTGTCGTTGTTGAAAGAGAGATGCTTACTCGATCACTGTTATCTTGACTTCTTCCAGGTTGGGGTCAGACTGTATCTATACACCATACACTCATAATATGCACTTATTTCTAATTATTGCATATATACAACAACCTTATTCAGTAACCCTCTATCTTTAGTGACTGTTGGGCTTTGTATCTAGTGAATAGTTTGTAAAAATTAAAATAAAATAAAACTATGAAGGAAGGCAGGAACCAAATCAATTGAAATGCTATGATGCAAACATAGATGTGAATGCCCGTCTGAAAGTATTCATTAAATTATAACTATATCACATTTCAGAGTTAGAAAAATACAAACGGAGATTTTGATTTCTTTCCCTAACCCATTCCCAGCGAATGGAACTGGTGAAGTAATTGATGGCGGGGAAGCAGCAACTGTGATAGAGCCAGTTGAGTCGGAGGGAAGCAGGGATGAAAATTCCTAGTTTATGATCTCCATTGAGCTAAGAATTGTCAGATAACGACACAGTCAGAGTTACGGCCCTTGAGAGCATGTTTGTGGTTTATGGGTCTCCCTTAGGTGGCGGAGTCAAAACAGGGATTTCTGTTAAAAAATACAGTGTAGAAAAGTAAGAGAAAGAAACAAAAAAAGTTACAGATCTGGATAAATTGATGTTAAGAAAGTAAGAATAAAAGATATGCGATCAGAAAAGGAGAATAAGAAAGAAGAAAAGGGTGAATGAAGTGAAAAGACAGAAAGCAAGCCTGAAAGAGCGGTAGGAGAAGAAAGTAGTTGAGAATGAGGGGGAAGGGGGAGAATGAAACGAAGGAAGCATAAAAAAGGAATGAAAAGATGCTGGGTTAGGAGAATAATTTCAGACCAAAAAAGAAAGAAAGAAAGAAAGGAAGGAAGGAAGGAAGAAAGAAAGAAAGAAAGAAAGAGAAAAAAATTCCGCTAAAAAGTGTTGAAACAAAAAGTAAAACAGAATTAAAGAAAGAAAAAGGAGAAATATAATAAGAAAAAAAGATTAGGAGAAAATAGATGAAAGAGGGAAATGGAAAGAAAGAAAGAAAGAAAGAAAGACAGAAAGAAAGAAAGGAAGGAAGAAAGCCAAGAAAAAAGATATCATGAAAAGAGTTGAGGGAGAAGAGGTGAAAAAGAAAGAAAGAAAGAAAGAAAGAAAAAGAAAGAAAAAGAAAGAAAGAAAGAAGACAGAAAGAAAAGAATCACCGCTAAAAATGTTGAAACAAAAAGCAAAACAGAATTAAAGAAAGAAAAGGGAGAAATATAAGCAGAAAAAAGAAAGAAAAGAAAAAAAGAAAGATAATAAGAAAAATATTAGGAGAAAATAGATGAAAGAGGGATATGGAAAGAAAGAAAGAAAGAAAGAAAGAAAGAAAGAAAGTCAAGTAAAAGTTATCATGAAAAGGATTGGGGGCAGAATAAGTGAAATAGAAAAAAAGAAAGAAAGAAAGAAAAAAGAAAGAAAGAAAGAAAGAAAGGGCAGTTGGGAAAATGCTATGACATGTCGGAATAAGACAAAATTTTATTAGACTGAAAAATGCTTAATAAATAAATAATAAATATGAAAGAAATAATGAGAAAACTGACGTGTGTAGAATTAGATTAATATATTTAGAGAAACGAATAACTATAAAAAAAAGAAAGTAAAATAGAAAGTAAAGAAAAAATGAAAGAAAAGAAAAATGAAAGAAAAGAAAAAAATACATGATGAATGAAAGAATTCAAAGCAAAATGTTGACAACAGAAAGAACAGTGAAATGAAGTGCGAGAAAAAAGTCCAGATGTTCAAAAAAAAAAAAAAAAAAAAAGACGAAGGAAAGAAGAAGAAACTTTCAAAACGGGGCAAATGACGTAGAAGATGAAATTAGGAAGGGCGCCGATCGGTAACTTATGCCCATCACTTCTTAAAGAGAGTTTACTTGCCTCTTAATTCTCCTCTATTTTGACAAGCGACTTCGAGTAACGAACGATACTGGGGTCCCCTGGACTGATAAACGATTCATCGGAGCCTCCTTTCTGGGATTTCAAGATATCCCACGGCTTCACGTGTTGTGCCACAAGTCAATGCCCGCCAAAAGCACGACATTATGCCAACTGCCTTCGTCCAGCGTCCAAATTTATGAACGTTCGTTCGAACGCTGAGTCAGAAAATATTAATAGACAGTTTTGAACGGCTGTTGGCTCGTATGGTAAAAATCTTCCTTCTTTTCAAGAGTGATTTCCACTTAATTTCGGTCAAAAATGGAATCGTGTTTTGGATCATATATAAAATAGCGATTCTTTGTGTCATTTTATATTCATTTAAAGATATGTCGATATGACATTATCAACATCAAGTGTTTTGTTATGAATTATGGCTTGAATTCAGCGTAAAAGGGAATGTCTTTTGTTGAAATGAGTATTATTCAATTCCCCTCTACGATGTTAGTCAAATAATAAAGAGGGTGATATTTGACTAGGCACGTAAAACATTTTCGATTTTTAGTATTTTCCTGTGAGATTTTTCCATCGACTGTGCATCGGTGCCAAGGTATTCTTGGTCCTGTTTTCATGATTCGAATTACTAATTATTAAAGTTTATATAATCTAGACTTCTTTGGATCATAATTTAAACGTTTAAAATTTACCCTGGTTTTACAATCATCTTCCATCATACTCGCTTAGCTATTCATTTGATACTGTAAAAATAGTTGGCGGATATTATCACTTCAGGAAATATCTGACTCCTTCTACCGTATATTACCATTATATATTTGACCAAAAATGAAGTACTGTTGATGGAGACCTGCCATGTTTTATGCTTCGAGCCATGGCATAGATCTGAAGCTGAAGATCTTTCCTACGTATTACAAATATATATTTTTCTATTCTAGTTTTCTTTCTTTGTAGAAATTGCATGCAGTCTTCAGGAGACGAGTGTAGACTTTCAAATAAATTTCCCTGGTGATTGGATGCAATATTCTTATACACGCACAAGCAAACGCACGCGCACACACACACATATACATATACATGCATATATGTGTGTGTGTGTGTGTGTGTGTGTGTGTGTGTAACACTTCAGATATAAATTTTAAAAATATGTAAAATGATATAAAGAATAAAAAGAAAATATATCGTAGCCGACGCGTTTTGTCTTCAAGCCAAATGTTAGGATTTTCTTTTGCAAGAATTATTTATAAACAAAAGTAAAAATGTCCTTAGTTATTATAACTTTTAAATTTACAAAACTTTTAAATTTAAGCTACGCTCATAAAGTTAACCCGATAAAAGTTATAATGCATATATATATATATATATATATATATATATATATATATATATATATATATATATATATATATATATATATATATGGGTTATGCCTTGAAGGCTGTCACAATGCGTTGAGTAAAATAAAGGAAGGTAAAGAAGTGTCTGGGTATTAACTATTTATTAAACATTTATATTTCGAGATCAAAATCTCATCTTCAGTATGGCAGAGAAGCTTTTGTCTGTCCTGGTATCTTGAAAGGCCGTGAAGATACCCAGACAGACAAAAGCTTTCGGTCTCGAAATATTAATGTTTAATAAATAGATAATACCCAAACACTTCTTTACCTTCCTTTATTTTACTCAATGCATTGTGACAGCCTTCAAGGCATAACCCATATAACTATTTTGCACAATGCTTCAAGCAAATTACAAAACTTTACTATATATATATATATTCTTCTTTTGTAAATGAGTCATTATGCGACTTAGATTTCATACACGTGGTGTCTTCAGGCGATTGCAATAATAATAATAATAATAATAAAAAGTTATTGCAAATCGCTTGAAGACATCACATGGTAGAAACCTAGGTCGCGTAATAAATCGTTTACTAAAGAAGAATATTCAAAAGTTCTACAATATAATTGTATTGAAGACTTTTTAATACAAATGTGTACTGGTCTAAATTCATTATGACCAAAAACTAAGTAATTAAATAATCAAAACACACACACACACACACACACACACATATATATATATATATATATATATATATATATATATATATATATTAACGACCAATCTTTTCACTTTTGTTTTTCCTTTTTTTTTCAATTGGAGTAGATAGACTAAACTGTCTCCCGGTTCACATTCCACCAACGTCTATTGAACAGGTGTAGAGGCTCATCCCTTGTTCCCTGTTTAGGATGTGGTTTCTGGTTTTCTCTTTTCCAATATTTTCACTTTCTTCTTTTTTTTTTCAATTGGAGTAGATAGACTAAACTATCGCCCGGTTCACACTCCTCCCACATCTATTGAACAGGTGTAGAGGCTCATCCCTTGTTCCCTGTTTAGGATATGGTTTCCGGCTTTCTCTTTTCTAATCTTTTCACTCTTACGTAGCCCCCGGCACATCATTACCGGAGTGATATGATTTAAAATATATATATATATATATATATATATTTTCCAAATAGATTTTTAAAGAATTTCTTTTAAATAAATTTCAAGCAATAGTAACTGTAAATATTCTAACACTACAGGCGAATGTTGCATGTATGCAATCATTTAATATCATTCTTACCATCTCAATTATTCTAAGTAATATTACCAAAAGAACTTTTCAAAAATTCATTTGGATCTTGTTAAAAAATTGATGCTAAATTAATTAAAATTAATAACATTATTCAAAGACCGAGTATTTGATTTGGTAAACGAAAGTGACCATTTTTCACTTACCCCATTACTGGTCATTGAAAAGCTTTTAACAATCCAGAAAAAATATCTTATATATATATATATTTTTTTTTTTTTGCGTTGATGACATAATGATTTCGATAGCTATTTGCCAATCTACAGGTTAGAAATTTCCGCTACCACCTCCTTCCCCACACCCCACAAAATTTAAGAAATAAATTACAAGGAATACAACCTGCTGATTTTTAATGATGACTATCATATCTAATTATTCCTCGTAAAAGTCGGGGTTGTTATGTTCACTCTAATAGAACTTGGTATTTCAAACGTCCGACCACCAGTCGTTTTGTCTCCTCTATGCGTCACGTGATCAAGTGATAATTTTGGACTCTGCGATAAGAGTCATTTATCTTCGATGAACATTAGAATGGTGCGCATGTCTAATTGTGCATGGTCGGTTAAATAAATAAACATATAAAAGGATGTTAACAATAACACCAATGGAAAATATATCAAGAAATGATAAAAATTGTAAACGAATGTCCCAGTTTTACTCAGTGGGAGTCTAAATAGAAGACCTCGGGGAACAGTATTTTACTGTGAATTGCGCAAGCAACCGGGATTTAACCATGCAAGCCAATTCTGTATGTACAAAGAAAGGGACCAAGAAATTAAATGTTAAATTTTTATAGGGAAATGGGTCACCCAGTTCATATTTGGAGGTGAATCTTAACAGTCGAAAGCGTTTAAAATGATTTCAGATATTGAATGTCGCTGTTGCACGAAGCATCAAGTAAAATTCAATTTTCTTCTTTTATGTCCTACTTATCTTCAGGATCTTATCTTCAGAATGGATGTGCGTTGTGGTGCAGTGGATATCGACTCGGAACGAGAAATCGGGCAACCGAGTTCGAATTCCAGTTAAATTCAATGCATTCACTTACGCGCAAATACCCTAAGGAAAGGTATAAATCCGTCTCTTCCTTCCAGTTATGGGTTAAATAACAGGACAGTTTGGATTCTGTAGCCTTGGCTAGCAACCAATCTACCGCAGAAATCAATGACAACGTACTGCGGGATAATCTTCTGCCCAGTCAGTCATGTCTTTTTCGAGACATGATCGCCCAAGCGTGCTTCACGTATGGTACTTAACTAGACTGATCTTCAGGATGTTCGTTGTGGTGCAGTAGATATCGGCTCGGAACAAGAAATCGGAGATCCGAGTTCAAATTCTAGTTGAATTTGTTGCTTTCACTTCCGCACAAATACACTCGGGAAAGATATGAATCCATCTCTTGTTCCTCCAGCTATGGATTAAATAGCAGGACAGATTGTGTTTTATAACCTTGTTTGACAATCTGTCTACTGCAGAAAATAATGGCAAACTACTTCGGGAAAATCTTTTGCTCAATCAGTCATGTGTCTTTCCAGACATGATTAACCAAGCGTGTATCACCTATGGTACTTAACTAACTGACTTTCAGCGCGCGTGTGATTTTGGCTCTCCACAACATCTCTTTATATTTCTAAGCAATGTTTTACTATTAACCGTCCTTCTTTCTTTCAACCTTCCCGCCTTTGCAAACAATTTGACCAAATTCATTTGGTATATTGCTCGGGTTTTGGCTCTGGTACATTTGCATTTACTTCCTTGTAAATATTAAATTTTCCAAGTGAGAAAAATTGTAATGAAATTGTGTTCTAATGGTGGAAAAGGCGAAAGTTAAGTTAGTACCTTTTTTTTTTTTAACTGGTGTGCTTCAAACAGTCACAAAATTCTTGAAGATCTTTAAAATTTATTTCACCCGAAGCAAGGCAATAATACGACTAAGACGGAAGGGTTACTGAGTATAACGAATATGAAAAAAAGAAAAACATTATTAAGTAGAGAGAACTATAAAGTACAGAAATTAAGAAGACCAACGTCACGTTTATGTATCGTTGTAATACTTTTTTAAATTTTATTACAACATGTCGATTTTATAAAAAATTGACATGTTCTAATAAAATTTTAAAAAGTAAAACTTCTAAAACTGCTGCAGTGATAATGTCCTTCGGAACGTTCATTTATAATGAATATCTATATTTTATTCATCATCAATATTTCTGCCTGAATTTTAAAATAAGTAGTGTTATAATTATTTACATACGGGCTAATACAATTAACTGAATGAATATGTTCACACATCAGTTCAAAGATTTTTACGCTGAGGGAATATGGAAGCTTGTGTACAAATGGGAAAAGTGTATGACACTGCTGGGAGACTACGTTGAAAAATAAAAAAAATAAAGTAATCTTCTATCTGTATTAGAAAATTTAACCTTAGAAAAATGCACCTAATTTATTGAATGACCAACGTATAGGCTCATCAACAGGATGTTTTTTTTAATCATATCACCCCAAGCAAGGCGGTGACACCACTGATACACATGGGGATACTTAAGAGTAAAATGATTGGAAAAGAGAAAGCCGGAAACCACATCTTAAACAGGGAACAAGGGATGATCCTCTTCACCTGTTCAATAGACGTGGGTGGAGTGTGAACTGGGCGATAGTTTAGTCTATCTACTCCAATTGAAAAAAAAGGAAAAGGAGTGAAAAGATTGGAAAAGAGAAAGCCGGAAACAACATCCTAAACACGAAACAAGGGATGAGCCTCTTCACCCGTTCAATAGATATGGGTGGAGTGTGAACCGGGCGATAGTTTAGTCTATCTACTCCAACTGAGAAAAAAAAAGAGAAGAAACAAATGTGAAAGAGGATTAGAAAAAAAAAGGATGAAAGCCGGGAACCACATCCTAAGCAGGAAACAATGGATGAGCCGCTTCACCTGTTCAAAAGACGTGGGTGGAGTGTGAACCGGGCGATAGTTTAGTCTATCTACTCCAATTGAGAAAAAAAAAGAGAGAAGAAAAAAAAAGTGAAAGAGGATTGGAAAAAAAAGAAAGAATACAGGGAACCACATCCTAAACAGAAAACAAGGGATGAGCCTCTTCACCTGTTCAAAAGACGTTGGTGGAGTGTGAACCGGGCGATAGTTAAGTCTATCTACTCCAATTGAGAAAAAGAAGAGAAGAAAAAAAAAGTGAAAGAGGATTGGAAAAAAAAAAAAGAAAGAAAGCCGGGAACCACATCCTAAACAGGAAACAAGGGATGAGCCTCTTCACATGTCTAAAAATCTGAGGATAAAGCGCTCATATTAGAGAAAGAGAAGATACTTTAGTGATGGGAGAAATATATCAGACATCAAGAAAGATCAACCGACGATACACACAAATACCGACGGACGCAAATTATATATATATATATATATATATATATATATATATATATAAATGAAGAGTAAGCTAGACTGGCACGTTTGAATAAAAACTAAGTAACAAGACCAGACGGTGTTGTAGTGGCGATACTGACAGCCTTAAATGAATCCCGCGTAGATAAAATTACGGAAATTATAAATGAAATCTACAACAGTGGTAAGATACCGGAAGACCTAAGCAGATGGATTTCCATAGCACTGCCTAAGAAGCCAGACGCAAAAAATGTGGACTCCACCGATCTATCAGCTAACTGAGTCACATAACAAAACTCATCATCCAAATTCTGATGAACAGAGCACGCAGTAGAATCAGGACAAAGATAGGGCCAGTACAGCGCGGTTTCGTCAAGGACACTGGAACAAGGATCTATCTAAGTTCAGAAAGATAACTGCTGATGTAGCAACCCAGAGTATACCCATGTGTACGTGCGTTGTGGTGCAGTGGATATCGGCTCGGAACGAGAAATCGGGGAGCCAATTGAATTTCTTTCATTCACTTACGGGCAAATACTCTTGGGAAAGTTATTAATCCCTCTCTTCCCTCCAGTTATGGGTTAAATAATAGGACAGATTAAGTTCTATAGCCTTGGCTGGCAACCAATCTACCGTAAAAAGCAATGGCAACCTACTGCGGGATAATCTTCTGCCCAGTCAGCCATGTCTCTTTCAAGACATGATCGCCCAAGCGTCTTTCATGTATGGCACTTAATTGACTGACTGATTCTAGATGTAATCCTTCTTTATTCTTGGTGTATATGTTTGTCTAGACTTTTTTATACTTGCGGATGTAATAGAGGTTAGGCCAGAATACGATAAAATATAAGATGTCAATTCAGTTAAGTGCCATACGTGATACAGGCTTTAGGCGATCATGTCTTGAAAGAAACAGGACTGACTGGGCAGAGGGTTATCCCACAGTAGGTTTCCATTGCTTTCTGTGTTCTAATGAACATTCTAGTTCATTAATTATTAAGAAACAGGACAATTTCGCTAGAAACAAAATAGACGAGAGTACTGGTTTGCTACGTACTTTCCCCGCCTTCAATATAGCAGTGAATGCTTGACAATACCGTTAATGATGAAGGAAAAACTTGAAGCAACTGAAATGTGGTTCTACAGAAGGATGCTGCGAATATCATGGATCGAGCAATGATGAGGTCTTGGAAATGATGGAAACAAAAAGGAAATTAATACTGAGCATTAGGAAGAGACAGCTGAAGTTCCTGGAACACGCAATGATGAAGGAGGGCTTGGAGAATCTGATACTAACAGGCCAGATAGAGGGAAAAAGAGCAGGAGAAAGCAACGGATAACGTATTTGAAGGACCTAATCAGGTGGTTGACGGAACAAGGATTGCATGGTGTAACAGGAGAAGGCGTGCTCAGAGCCACCAGGGATAGGGAAACATGGAAGGCCATGATCGCCTACGTCCTGAAGGGACAAGGCACATAGAAGAAGAAGAAGAAGAAGAAGAAGAAGAAGAAGAAGAAGAAGAAGAAGAAGAAGAAGAAGAACATTACACTATATTCACTCTAATATTTCGTCAAATACTCTCAGCCACGTTGTGGTGCTACCAATAGGCCTTTGTCCAATATGACAATTTTACATTCTCCAACTGCGATGTGTGAGAGACAGCCAAACTCTTTCTCTCTACCGCTTACTTATATATCCATCTGTACCAAAAAAAAAGAAAAAAAAAACTTCCAACGCCCCCAAAACGGATGCGGATATGAGATCATGTATTTCTTCAGTTTGCGGTGGAAGCTGATACTAAGTCAAGTCACTGGTGCACTCGCCTTCTTTAATGGTTTCTGAAATGTCATCATGCGTCACTAAAAAAAATTATTACGCGTAAATTGTATTTCTATTCCGATGTTATTGAATGCATCTTTCTACGCAGTGAATAATGAAAATAAGATTGTTTTAATTGTTTTAATTGATAACAAACAATAGCAAACAGGCTATTTTTTACATATTCCTTACATAATTTTTAACATTTTTCCTTTCGCTCTTGTTAGATACTCCATGTTATTTAAGCATTTTGATGGAATGTCATGGTTACTAAGTTTATTTCAATAGATCAGTTCGGATTCTGTAGAGCATCGGTTCTCAAACTGGGGTCCGCGGTCCCCTAGGGGATGGGGGAAGGGATTTCGAGGGACCGCGAAGAGGACACTCACTTGAAATCATTGACTATTTGAGATTGTTACCAAGCCATAATGGCAGCATTGTTGTTGGAAAGAGAGATTATATCTTTTCATCTCCAACTCTCCCTTATTTACGTCCTTTTGTAGTCATTATTTTTATTTCTTGAGTTACCTCCCTTAGTTCTATTTTGGCCCTTGCTTATGTAATAAGGTACTCCATCCTATGTGAAGAAGAAGAAAGTATTCGTGTTCTACAGTTTTCTTGATTTTATTCAAGTTCATTTGACTGGAGATGAGGTGAATTGCGTGATTGTATTTGAATTGCTTCGATTCCAGGTGTAACAATGCTTCCAAAGTATAACCAACATCACTAGATTAAATGTTTTTGTTACAATAGAAAAGGGTTTTCATTTTTTGAATAAATATTTTGAGTTGTTATTTTTTGAATAAATATTTTGAGTTGTTATTTTTTGAATAGACACTTGTTTGCCAAAAATATTTTCTTTCAGTAGCCTATATGCCAACTGTGGTTAATATAAAAGGGTCTGCGAGCCATGTAAAATATTATAAAGAATACAAAAACAAACTTAAAAGAGATTTATCCTCTCTTGATTGCTCTATACTTTCGGTTCAAAGGCACGTCTAAGTTAAGCTTAGTACCTCGCTACGTCAGTCTACTTATTTTTTCAGGAATTTACATGTTAATAACTTACGTTTAACTAGATACTAATATAAAATACATGTCAAATCAACATCTTCATTAATAAATCTTTTTTCTGACAGTCTTGCGATCCCAGACTTGACCTAATAAGCGGTGTAGATGGACAATGCTATTACAATGGAAAAATAAGAAGACAAAAAAGAGTGAACGAAGGAAAAAGGTATATACGAGAAGAAAGACAGAACAAAAAAAGACAAAGGAAAGAACGTGTTAACGAAATAAATGCATATGTAATGAAAGAAAGAAAGAAAGAAAGAAAGAAAGAAAGAAAGACCTTCTTTTCACGCACTTCTTGCCTATGGAACTCCCTTCCAATTTTCTTGCTTCCCTGCTCTTTACAATTTTCAAAGATTTAAATGAAATGTCAAGCATTAGCTTTGGTTTTCCTGAACCATGTTCTTTCATTTTCTTTTCCTCACTTTTCCTCGTTAAAGTCTTCTCATACTTTTACACTCCCTGTATTCCGCTGCATTTATTTCAGAAATAATATCATAAAATAAATATCAGTAACTGAAGAATTAAAAAGACTCGATTGTTCTAATCAAGACTAACTTTAAACATTAAGAAGTCACATTGGTTTCTTTCTAAAGTGTCACTTTCTCACGGACACAACCATGCGTCCTTCTGTCTTTTCTACAAATGTTTTCAAAAACTGTTCTCATGTGGTTTTGTCCTTAGTGCCCCAACTTCATAAAGTTAGTGTGCTACTAGAATTTAGTGTACTTCTCGTTGTTTTACTGTTGATCTAGCTAGATTCAACCCACTCTTCTATTCTAACAGTTTATTTTCTCCCCTATGAAACTCACTTCCGATTTTCTTGCTTCCCTGCCACCTACAAGGTTCAAATATTTAAGTACCACGTCAATCACCATCTTCGGTCTTGCTGAACACTGTTTATTTATTGTCTTTCTCTCACTTTTTCCTTAATAGATTTTTCTTTGTTTATGTTTCTCGCTCTCTGTAACTCACTGCATCTTAGTGGCATTACAACCTTGCTTGGGTTGAAATGATAACCAATATATATAAAATAATATAAATTTCGATGCTCAAATCAGTTGTATGGCCATTTCTACATGAAATCCCTAAGAGAAATTTCACGCATCATCATTTATTTAAACCAAAAACCGCTATGATTTATTTGTCAACATGTCTGTTAAAGTTTCTATGGAGATGATTTTTTTTCTTTTTTCTTTCCTTTCCTTTCTTTTTTTCTTAGCTTACTTCCCAGTCAACCACCCCTTCCCACTTCTTTCAATTCTTTCTTTCTTTCCTTTATCTTTTCCTTCCTTTTCTTAGAGCCAGACAAAGCTAAATATTAACTTACAATTCTTAACTCAGTTTAAAAGTAAGGTTTTCCAAAATCTAAAAATAGGCATTGATTTCTGTCTACTTTCTCATTAATCCCACCCCTTTTATTTTTTTCTGTGATGCATATTTTTTTTTTTACTTCCGCCGGTAAAATATTTCTCTTAGGGATTTCATGTAGAAATGGCCATACAACTGATTTGAACATCGAAATTTATTTTATTTTTATAATTCTTTTTTCCAATCTTTTCACTTTCCTTTTTTGCTTATTTTTTTTTTCAACTGGAGTAGATAGACTAAACTGTCGCCCGGTTCACACTTCACCCACGTCTATTGAACAGGTGTAGAGGCTCATCCTTTGTTCCCTGTTTAGGACGTGGTTTCCGGCTTTCTCTTTTTCAATCTATTCACTCTTACGTAACCTCCTGCACACCAGTGGCCTTACCGCCTTGCTCGGGGTGATATGATTAAAAAAAAGTTGGCTCTGTAATTTAAACATTAATTACATTGAGCTCTCCACCTTGATAAGTTTTAATATTAATTTAATTAATATTAAGTAGGATTAGGTCTTTGGGATTTACCTTCCTGCTTTTCCTTTTGGATTAAAGTTATATATATATATATATATATATATATATATATGAAGAGAATAAGAGAGTGAGAGAGAGAGGAAAAAACTCATGATAGACAAGGATTGAATTTAAAAGAAATTATGAACAGAATAGTTAATGGAACAGGTTAAGAGTGTCACAACATAAATTGGGGTAGTGCGATATACAGTGACACGCATAAGTATTGGATGCATGCTATTTCCTGTTATAACTCTAGTTTATGTTTGCCATTTTGTCTGATATTTGTAATATCTCGTAAACTTGTTTTAGTTGAATGTGGAAGGAAAATTAAAAACTCATGTTTGAATCCATTTTTTATCAATGTTCAAAATTACCCTATGCAAAAGTATTGGATACATGACACTTTTTTCAAATTTCCAATCGCAACTTTGAATTTTAAAAGACTTTAAATATTCAAATTTTCCATAGTAATGGAATGTTATATCCGACCAATCAGAGAAGCACAGGATTGCTTACAGGATAGTGCTACTAATCATCTGACTCTTTAATGTGCATTCTGCAATTCAAGGAATAAAAATATCAAAAACTAAAGAATTATCCACAGATATGCAAAATGGAATCATTGATCGTCACAAAGAAGGAAAAGGTTACCGAAAAATTAGCAAAAAAATGAATCTAACACTAAGTGCAGTAGGAAATATCTTCAGAAAGTATAAGTGTGGCGACGGTACAGCAAACCTTAAAAGAAATGGAAGACCGAGAAAAATAAATGAGAGGACTTCAAGGTGGATCAGCAAAAATGTGCAAATAAAAACCCTTCATTACTCGTTCTGAAATTAAAACTGATCTTGAGGGTGCTGGAATTCATGTAAGTAAGGATACCATTAGCAGAGCTCTATATTGTACAGTCTTTTATTCAAGATCACCAAGAAAAGTGCCTTTACTGAAAAACAAACATGTCAAAGGCCGATAAAAGTTTGGGAAAAGGTAATCTGGTTGGATGAAACGAAAGTTGAACTATTCGGAAGGAACACGACAAGTGTTTAGCGAAAAAATGGCACTGCCTTCAACAAGTCCAATAACATCCCCAAAGTTAAGTTTGGGGGTAGTTCCATTATGATATAGGGATGCTATTCATCTAAGGGCACTGGTGGGTTACAAGTTATCTATGGTAGAATTAATGGTATCATGAACAGGAAGATTCTAGAAAAGAACCTTTAGAAATCTGCAACTTCTTTAGGACATGGTCGGAATTTCGTGCTTCAACACGACAATGATCCCAAACATACCGCAAAACTTACAAAGGAATGGTTTGAAAATAATGGTATTAGTCCTCTCATTTGGCCAAGTCAGTCTCCTGACTTGAATCCAAATGAGAATTTGTGGAATACATTGAAGTTTCAAGTTCATAAGCGGAATCCACAAAATATCAAGCAATTAGAGGAATCATGCAAGGAAGAATGGGGTAAATTAACGGTTGATCAGTGTGGAAAACTTGTTGCTAACTATAGAAAGCGACGAGAAGCTGTGAAACAAAAAAGAGGCTATGTAAAAAAAATATTAAATTGATGTATCCAATACTTTTTCATAGGGTAATTTTAAACTTTGACAAAAAAAATGGATTCAACCATCAGTTGTTAATTTTCTTTCCACGTTCAACTAAAGCAACTTTACGAAATATTACTTAACAAATATCAGGCAAAATGGAGAACATAACTAGAGTTATATCAGAAAATAACATGAATCCAATACTTATGCGTGTCACTGTATATATACACTACCGGCCATAATTATTAGGTAACCTAGTTTTTTTAAAAGAAATTGTGTATGTCATACTATTTTTAAGGGGATAATTTTAAATGAAAATAGAATGGTTTTTTTGTTATTATTACTTTGCAAAATTTTACAAGGCAAGGAAGCAAAGATGAACTCGTCCGAATCATCCTAAATTTTCTTCATTCTTTCATTGATGAAATTGCAATATAGGTAATTATTAAATATTTATAAATTCATTTGATGCACATGTTATTGTGCAATACTGACAAAAGAACTGGGATGGCCTAATAATTATGTCCGGTTAGATAGATAGATAGATAGATAGATAGATAGATAGATAGATAGATAGATGAAATTACATGAATTCAAATATAGTAAGGCAGCAAATCATGCAGATTAATCAAAGCATAAAAGGACTTGAAACAGACGAACATAGAGATTGTTATTGTAATTTAAAGAGAAAAAGAAGAGTGAATGAAAAAAATGATATGCAGGAAAAGAAAGAAGGTAAATAAAAAAAGTAGATAGACTAAACATAATTGGAGTAGATAGACTAAACCAATTGGAGTAGATAGACTAAACTATCGCCCGGTTCACACTCCACCCACGTCTATTGAACAGGTGAAGAGGCTCATCTCTTGTTCCCTGCTTAGGATGTGGTTTCCGGCTTTCTCTTTTCCAGTCTTTTCACTCTTTTATTTATTTTTTTTTCAATTGGAGTAGATAGACTAAACTATCGCCCGGTCCACACTCCTCCCACATCTATTGAACAGGTGTAGAGGCTCATCCCTTGTTCCCTGTTTAGGATATGGTTTCCGGCTTTCTCTTTTCTAATCTTTCACTCTTACGTAGCCCCCTGCGCATCAGTGGCGTTACCGCCTTGCTTGGGGTGATATGATTACAAAAAAAAGAATGACTTTAAAATAACCTGTATTAGGAATAGTTAATGAAAGCGATATATAAAATTAGGATGAGTGCGAAATAATACATAGACATATTCAATAATAAAGATAGAATTTCATCAGCCTAAAAGTCTATGCCGATCTTAATCAGAACATATTTACATTTAAACTAAATATTATCATAAAGTCTTTTATTCCTCAGCCATTTTGATATTTAGGGCAAACTTTGATATCTCACTTTTAAACAGTGTTGCGATTTATAAACTTAAATAACAACCGGAGAGTTATCATGTGCCACAATGACGTAAAAATACTTCTTTCGTGCAATTATAATTACTAGATTTTTGGTATGTAGCAGTAAGTTATTTCAATTAATTGTTGCTCATTTTGGATATGACACACAAGTCTCACTTCGATGCTGGCTACAGTGGTTATCAGAACGTATATAAACCAGTACACTAGATTCTGGTAGGCTATGAAGTAGAGACGGGTAACTCGATTGATGAAATGCAACGGTAAAAGAGAAAGTTCAATCAGCGTCAAAACAGGTATCAGAACAAATGTGACCACAGGTGTGACAACACAGGCTGTTGAGAATCGTTTACTTTCAAAATGACGAGACATGCGTGAATTTAGCAAACCTTCCATATAGGCTATAACACCTTCATGCACGTCTCTCGTATTATCGCGAGAGGGTACACAACAGAAGCAAATGGTGTTCGATCGGATTCAGTAATGAAATCATTTTCCGCTTTATGCAAGAAATGATCTCTGACATGGGCGTCGTAAACTTGCAGATACATGAGACCGGCGTTACTCAACATGCTCGGCACAAAGTTCAGCAAACATTTTGAATATACAATTTCGAGACTTACCCTAAATGAACACGCATATATAAAAAAGGACAGAGCATGTCTTGTTCAATGAGCCAATCTACAACTTTAGTTGTTCTGTATCAACTGCAATAACGTATCACGGGAAAGTATTCAGCTTATATAGGAGCGTATTCACACCTAGGTTAAAGTCGAAGGAATCTAAACAGTAATAGTTCTTAACATAGGAGATAACGCCAGTTTCATGTACTTATTATGAACTTTCACGAATGAAGTGACTATTCAGATAATGAATGTGATTTTTGGTTCAGTTTTTATCGGAACGAAACATCGAAGAGCCCAGTTCGAATTACAGTTGAATTCGTTGCATTCACTTTCGCACAAATAACCATTTGGACTATATTAATCCGTCTATTCACTCTAACTATGGGTTAAATAGCAGAACAGATTGGGTTCTACAGCCGTGGTTGGTAACCAGTCTACCGCAGAAGGTAATGGCATCCTACTGCGGGAAAATGTTCTGCCCAGTATGACACTAACAGACTGATATGTGGGTATTATTTGAACAAAGTAATATGTTAATGTAACCATTTGCGGTCATATCGCAAAACATCACTGCATTTTATATAGTCATATACGCGTATATATTTATAATTCTAAATTATTTTTAAAAGAAATTACATGTAATTTCAATACATGTATGAAGGAAAATCCTGTCAGCTAAAAGTCGACAGGTTCTACAGTATAATTCGTGATTCCCTTTTGCTTTAGAAAAAGTTTCACCCAAATCTATCTCAGTTTGTTCATTATCTATCTATCTATCTATCTATCTATCTATCTATCTATCTATCTATCTATCTCAGTTTGTTCATTATCTATCTATCTATCTATCTATCTATCTATCTATCTATCTATCTCAGTTTGTTCATTATTTATCTATCTATCTATCTATCTATCTATCTATCTATCTATCTATCTATCTCATCTTTATCTATCTTCAGTTTGTTCATATCTATCTATCTATCTATCTATCTATCTATCTATCTATCTCAGTTTGTTCATTATCTATCTATCTATCTATCTATCTATCTCAGTTTGTTCATTATCTATCTATCTATCTATCTATCTATCTATCTATCTATCTATCTCAGTTTGTTCATATCTATCTATCTATCTATCTATCTATCTATCTCAGTTTGTTCATTATCTATCTATCTATCTATCTATCTATCTATCTATCTATCTATCTATCTATATATCTATCTATCTTTCTATCTATCTATCTCAGTTTGTTCATTATCTATCTATCTATCTATCTATCTATCTATCTATTAAAGATGTTCATTATCTATCTATCTATCTATCTATCTATCTATCTAGCTATCTCAGTTTGTTCATTATCTATCTATCTATCTATCTATCTATCTATCTGTCTCAGTTTGTTCATTATCTATCTATCTATCTATATATCTATCTATCTATCTATCTATCTATCTATCTATCTATCTATCTATCTATCTATCTCAGTTTGTTCATTATCATATCTATCTATCTATCTATCTATCTA
>JBBBDQ010000337.1:7397500-7400000 GCA_037127315.1 Ascarosepion bandense
AGTTTGTTCATTATCTATCTATCTATCTATCTATCTATCTAGCTCTCTCTCTCTCTCTCTCTCTCAGTTTGTTCATTATCTATCTATCTATCTATCTATCTATCTATCTACCTATCTATCTATCTCAGTTTGTTCATTATCTATCTCTCTATCTATCTCTCTATCTATCTATCTCTCTCAGTTTGTTCATTATCTATCTATCTATATATCTATCTATCTCAGTTCATTCATTATCTATCTATCTCAGTTTGTTCATTATCTATCTATCTATCTATCTATCTATCTCAGTTTGTTCATTATCTATCTATCTATCTATCTATCTATCTATCTATCTATCTCAGTTTGTTCATTATCTATCTATCTGTTTGTTTCATTATCTATCTATCTATCTATCTATCTATCTATCTATCTATCTATCTATCTATCTCAGTTTTCATTATCTATCTATCTATCTATCTATCTATCTATCAATCTATCTCAGTTTGTTCATTATCTATCTATCTATCTATCTATCTATCTATCTATCTATCTATCTATCTCAGTTTGTTCATTATCTATCTCTCTATCTATCTATCTATCTATCTATCTCTCTCTAGTTTGTTCATTATCTATCTATCTATCTATCTATCTCAGTTCGTTCATTATCTATCTATCTATCTATCTATCTATCTCAGTTTATTCATTATCTATCTATCTATCTATCTGTCTAACTCAGTTTGTTCATTATCTAACTATCTCAGTTTGTTCATTATCTATCTATCTATCTATCTATCTATCTATCTATCTATCTATCTATCTCAGTTTGTTCATTATCTATCTATCTATCTATCTATCTATCTATCTATCTATCTATCTCTCTCAGTTTGTTCATTCTCTAACTCTCTATCTATCTATCTATCTATCTATCTATCTATCTATCTATCACTCTCAAGATTGTTCATCATCTATCTATCTATCTATCTATCTATCTATCTATCTATCTATCTATCTCAGTTCGTTCATTATCTATCTATCTATCTATCTATCTATCTATCTATCTATCTCTTTTTGTTCATTATCTATCTGTCTCAGTTTGTTCATTATCTATCTATCTATCTATCAATCTATCTATCTATCTATCTCAGTTTGTTCATTATCTAACTCTCTATCTATCTATCTATCTATCTATCTATCTATCTATCTATCTATCTATCACTCTCAGATTGTTCATCATCTATCTATCTATCTATCTATCTATCTATCTATCTATCTATCTATCTATCTCAGTTCGTTCATTATCTATCTATCTATATATCTATCTATCTATCTTTCTATCTATCTCAGTTTATTTCATTATCTATCTATCTACCTATCTCAGTTTGTTCTATTTATCTATCTATCTATCTATCTATCTATCTATCTCTCTCTCTCTCTCAGTTTGTTCATTATCTATCTATCTATCTATCTATCTATCTATCTATCTATCTATCTATCTACCTATCTATCTATCTCAGTTTGTTCATTATCTATCTCTCTATCTATCTATCTATCTATCTATCTCTCTCAGTTTGTTCATTATCTATCTATCTATATATCTATCTATCGTTCATTCATTATCTATCTATCTCAGTTTGTTCATTATCTATCTATCTATCTATCTATCTATCTCAGTTTGTTCATTATCTATCTATCTATCTATCTATCTATATATCTATCTATCTATCTATCTATCTATCTCAGTTTGTTCATTATCTATCTATCTCAGTTTGTTCATTATCTATCTATCTATCTATCTATCTATCTATCTATCTATCTATCTATCTATCTCGATTTTCATTATCTATCTATCTATCTATCTATCTATCTATCAATCTATCTCAGTTTGTTCATTATCTATCTATCTATCTATCTATCTCAAGTTTGTTCATTATCTATCTATCTATCTATATATCTAACTATCTATCTATCTATCTATCTATCTATCTATCTATCTATCTATATATCTCTATCAGTTTGTTCATTATCTATCTATCTATCTATCTATCTATCTATCTATCTATCTCAGTTTGTTCATTATCTATCTATCTATCTATCTATCTATCTATCTATCTATCTATCTATCTATCTCAGTTTTGTTCATTATCTATCTATCTATCTATCTATCTATCTATCTATCTATCTATCTATCTATCTCAGTTTGTTCATTATCTATCTATCTATCTATCTATCTATCTATCTATCTATCTATCTATCTATCTATTAAAGATGTTCATTATCTATCTATCTATCTATCTATCTATCTATCTAGCTATCTCATTTTTCATTATCTATCTATCTATCTATCTATCTATCTCAGTTTGTTCATTATCTATCTATCTATCTATCTATCTATCTATCTATCTATCTATCTATCTATCTATCTATCTATCTATCTCAGTTTGTTCATTATCTATCTATCTATCTATCTATCTATCTATCTATCTATCTATCTATCTATCTAGCTATCTATCTCAGTTTGTTC
>JBBBDQ010000337.1:7420000-7422500 GCA_037127315.1 Ascarosepion bandense
ATCTATCTATCTATCTATCTATCTCTCTCTCAGTTTGTTCATTATCTACCTATCTATCTATCTATCTATCTATCTATCTATCTATCTATCTATCTATCTCAGTTTGTTCATTATCTATCTATCTATCTATCTATCTATCTATCTATCTATCTATCAATATATCTATCTATCTATCTCAGTTTGTTCATTATCTATCTATCTATCTATCTCAGTTTTTCCTTATCTATCTATCTATCTATCTCAGTTTGTTCAGTATCTATCTATCTATCTATCTATCTATCTATCTATCTATCTATCTATCTATCCTTTCATTCATTATCTATCTATCTATCTATCTATCTATCTATCTATCTCAGTTTGTTCATTATGTATCTATCTATCTATCTATCTCTCTCTCTCTCTCTCTCTCAGTTTGTTTATTATCTATCTATCTATCTATCTATCTATCTATCTATCTCAGTTTGTTCATTATGTATCTATCTATCTATCTATCTATCTATCTATCTATCTATCTATCTATCTCAGTTCGTTCATTATCTATCTATCTATCTATCTATCTATCTATCTATCTCAGCTTAGTCATTATCTATCTCTCTGTCTATCTATCTATCTATCTATCTATCTATCTATCTCAGTTTGTTCATTATCTATCTATCTCAGTTTGTTCATTATCTATCTATCTATCTATGTATCTATCTATCTCAGTTTGTTCATTATCTATCTATCTATCTATCTATCTATCTCAGTTTTTCAATATCTATCTATCTACCTATCTCAGTTAGTTCATTATCTATCTATCTATCTATCTATCTATCTATCTCAATTTTTCATTATCTATCTATCTATCTATCTATCTATCTATCTCAGTTTGTTCATTATCTATCTGTCTATCTATCTATCTATCTATCTATCTATCTATCTATCTATCTATCTCAGTTTGTTCATTATCTATCTATCTATCTATCTATCTATCTATCTATCTATCTATCTATCTATATATATATCTCTCTCTCTATTTGTTCATTATCTATCTATCTATCTATCTATCTATCTATCTATCTATCTCAGTTTGTTCATTATCTATCTATCTATCTATCTATATATCTATCTATCTATCTATCTATCTATCTATCAATATATCTATCTATCTATCTATCTCAGTTTGTTCATTATCTATCTATCTATCTATCTATCTATCTATCTATCTATCTCAGTTTGTTCAATCTATCTCTCTATCTATCTATCTATCTATCTATCTATCTCTCTCAGTTTGTTCCTTTATCTATCTCTATCTATCTATCTATCTATCTATCTATCTATCTATCTATCTCAGTTTGTTCCTTATCTATCTATCTATCTATCTATCTATCTATCTATCTATCTCAGTTCGTTCATTATCTATCTATCTATCTATCTATCTATCTATCTATCTATCTGAGTTTATTCATTATCTATCTCTATCTATCTATCTATCTCAGTTTGTTCATTATCTATCTCAGTTTGTTCATTATCTATCTATCTATCTATCTATCTATCTCTTTCATAATCTATTTTTCTATCTATCTATCTATCTATCTATCTATCTATCTATCTATCTATCTATCTATCTCTTCATAATCTATTTTTCTATCTATCTATCTATCTATCTATCTATCTATCTGTCTCAGTTTGTTCATTATCTATCTATCTATCTATCTCAGTTTGTTCATTATCTATCTATCTATCTATCTCAGTTTTTCCTTATCTATCTATCTATCTATCTATCTCAGTTTGTTCAGTATCTATCTATCTATCTATCTATCTATCTATCTATCTATCTATCTATCTATCTATCTCAGTTTGTTCATTATCTATCTATCTATCTATCTATCTACCTATCTATCTATCTATCTCAGTTTGTTCATTTTCTATCTATCTATCTATCTATCTATCTATCTATCTATCTCAGTTTGTTCATTATGTATCTATCTATCTATCTATCTATCTATCTATCTATCTATCTCAGGTTGTTCATTATCTATCTATCTATCTATCTATCTATCTATCTATCTATCTCAGTTTGTTCATTTTCTATCTATCTATCTATCTATCTATCTATCTATCTATCTATCTACCTCAGTTTGTTCATTATCTATCTATCTATCTATCTATCTATCTATCTATCTCAGTTTGTTCATTATCTATCTATCTATCTATCTATCTATCTCAGTTTGTTCATTATCTATCTATCTATCTATCTATCTATCTATCTATCTATCTCAGTTTGTTCATTATCTATCTATCTATCTATCTATCTATCTATCTCAGTTTTTTCCTTTATCTATCTATCTATCTATCTATCTATCTATCTATCTCAGTTTGTTCAGTATCTATCTATCTATCGATCTATCTATCTCAGTTTGTTCATTATCTATCTATCTATCTATCTATCTATCTATCTATCTCTCTCTCTCTCTCTCTCTCAGTTTGTTCATTATCTATCTATCTATCTATCTATCTA
>JBBBDQ010000337.1:7437500-7530000 GCA_037127315.1 Ascarosepion bandense
AAGCATGTTTCACGTATGGCTCTTAACTGACTATTTCAGGGATATTTTGAGACTATCTGTAATAAACATGAGGACATGATATCTTGTTCATTCTAAGGTCAGTCATCATTGACGTAACAAGTCTACCCAGGGTGCCATTGACCAGTACCATATTTGGGCTATATTAGTTATGGCCACTGATTTCGAGTATTTTTAAAAATCCAGAAAAAATATTTAATGTTAATATTAATACTTCGTAAGCAATTTGAATTTAATAAAAGGCATTATTCTCCTAAAAATTAGACAAACAGTTGAACAAAATATTAATTTTAATTGATTCAAGATGTACTTAAAATATATGATATGCATATATCATGGATATATGAATGGAACAAAGTCTGATGCGTACTCAGTTCATTGTTTTGCTGTTCATTATATCGCATTCGTTAGTTGGATAGCAATAAATTTTAACATGAGTGAGTAAATGAACAATGTAGCCATAATAATATAAAACTAAAAGGAAAATGTAAAAAACAAAAAAAAACACGAAAACGAGTCAGATATCCTGGCAGTCTCTCATGGCATAGAGTATTACTATTATTTCTTTCTTTTCTGGAAAGTCTCCGCGTACCGACAGACGATGGCTGGCGTACCGGCGACGGTACGCGTACCACACTTTGAGTAGCACTGTTCTAAATTATTTAATTATACCTCTCGCACGGGCCATTGTCTTGAGAGTTCTATAGTGTTGTTCTACTTATTGTTACTTCTTGCTCTTGTAGAAATTGCTCTACGTGTTCGAACATAAATAGAGCCCCTCTGTCTGAATGAATATACGCGGTTCGCTCAAAGACGGCAAAAACTGAGCAAAGTGTTTGTCTGGCCGTTGGCGAGGATACGTCGAGACAGGGTTTCGCGAAAGAAAACCGAGAATATTCGTCACTTACTGCAAACACGTATTTGCTGAGAGTTTTCGACGAAAGCAGATCTTTAAAATCCAGTGCGATATTTTCGTAGGGTTGTGTGGCTTTTATCACCTTGCTGGTATTATGAACGTAGAAATAAGGTTTATTTTAGCTCAAGTCTTACATGAGTTGGTAATCGGTTTCACATCCTCTAATGAGCAGGGACGGTTTCTGATTTTCATGTAGACCATGTGTATAACATATGGATGGTGCAACACTCTTTGCAATCTCTTTTATTCTTCTTTGCTAGCAGCCGGGCTACATCCACGAGAGAAAAGGTCCACAACTGCGTTTTTTTTAAACAGAGCAATGTGTTACGCCAAGTAATAAAAGATTTCTAGCCTTCACCTGAATATCTTCCGCTTTTTTTTATTTTGCTTGTCGCTTTCGCTTAAAAATGAATGCGGCTGATTTTTTTTATCTTTAATTAATTTAAAGTGCCACCCGATCAAATAATATCTCCATTTTTGAGCGATTCAAGAATAACATAGTCTTCTTTCTCTATTGCAGAATGCCTACGTTCTGATTTAGACAAGATTCTTCAGAAAAAGACTATTGGCCTCACCGACTGACTGTCTTAAAGACACAGCTATGGCGCATTCTAAAGCATCTGTGTCCACTAACAGAAGTAGGCGGATAAAAAAGCGGAAGATAGTCAGGTGAAGGCTAGAAATCTTGTGTTACCCAGCGTAACATACTGCTGTGTTAAAAACAAAAACGCAGTTGTGGACCTTTTCTCTCGTGGATGTAGCCCGGCTGCTAGCAAAGAAAAATAAAAGAGATTGCAAAGAAGAATAAAAGAGATTGCAAAGAGTGTTGCACCAGCCATATGTTATACAAATGGTCTACATGAAAATCAGAAACCGTCCCTGCTCAGTAGAGGATGTGAAACCGATTACCAACTCATGTAAGACTTGCGCTAAAATAAACCTTGTTTCTACGGTCATAACACCAGCAAGGTGATAAAAGCCACACAACCCTACGAAAATATCGCACTGGATTTTAAAGATCTGCTTTCGTCGAAAACTCTCGGCAAATACGTGTTTGCAGTAAGTGACGAATATTCACGGTTTTCTTTCGCGAAACCCTGTCTCGACGTATCCTATGATCTAACTTAGTAATAAATACTTTCGCTATACCCCACTTTTTAACACGGTAAACGTATTCTCTACTGTGGGAGAAAACGGGAATTTTTATACCGTCATTATAGTTTGAATTTTTCCTAAAAATGACGGTATTCAACGAGCATAGAGTGCGGACATTCCTAATGAACGACGTAAAGCGGGTAAATTTTTTAGGGATCGGTCGGCTGAATAATAGATTCAGACATTCTGGATCGGCTTTTATATTTTTTTTTACTAATAGTAGTTTTCTATTTTTACGCCTAAAATAAAATTTGTTTTGATTAGGCGTCAGCTTGTACCGTTTAACAGCCGCCATGAATAATTTGAGATTTTTGTTGTGTTCCGGTTGATTTTTCCCGCAAACCGTTACATTATCGATGTAAGCATAGGTACCGTGGGGGTTCTCTTTCGATATTATTTGGTCTATCACTCGTTTAAAACTACAGCGTTAGTTACACCAAAAGGTATTCTGCAAAATTGACAGAGTTTGCCGCTAACCTCGAAGGCCGTATATGGTTTATTGCTTGGCCTGATGATAAGCACTTTTGAGTTCCAAAGTACTAATTTATCTGTTTTGGGCTATTTTTTCTATCATCTCGTCTATTCATAGCAGAGGGAAGGCGTCCAGTAAAGTAAAGTGTATCGTTTGGGAATAGTCGTTTACCATTCGCTTTTTCCTCTTCTCAGATGAGATTACGAAGGTTTGTGCTCTCCACAGCGAATGACTTGGTTCGATTATACCCTCTTTCAACATACTAGTAACTTCGGTTTAGATAAATAAATTAACCTCTTCCGTTTGTCAATTAAATTTAGTAGCTACCGTGTTGCAGTCAGTTGTTGAAATTACTGGGTACGGTATTTGCTAAGATGCAGACTTTAAAAGTGGCTTCGACTCACCGAAGGGTTTTTCTAATAATGAATATTAACGTAAGAAGTTGTTCCCTAATATTAGCTCGGAACATAAATCTTTCTCTTAGTTATAAGGGTACCCTTTATTTTTAGGTCAAACAAAAAGTATCCCAGTATTTGTTTGAAAAGTGAAGAGCTAGCCATCTCCATTTTGTTTAGGCACAGGTCGGTTCTCCATGATGTTTCTTCCGCAATGCTCGCGTTAATGAAGTTTTCTGTGCACTCCCTATGATTCAATACTTTCAGTGGCTGTACATTGGCCGTGATCTCTATCGTTGTAGTTGATGAACAGCAAAGTGTATCCACTGACGCTGAACAGGATACCGTCTCGTTTCCCTTTGTAATTCTACAAATTTTAGTCCAGTGTCCCTGCTTTCCCGATGTATAGCATTTGTCCCTTCTAGCGGAGTAAACTGACCTTGCAAGAAATTGCAAGAAAAGAAATTGTTAAGAAGTTCTGTAAGAAATTGGTATGAACACCACTTAGACCCGGTTACAAAGATAGGACCTGAAGCAGTTTTATGAGACTTATAATACACACAGGACAATCAAAGTTAATCGCCCAGACATCGTGATCAGAGACGACAAGAACAGAACGTACTTTCTTATTGACAAAGAAGTCCCAGTAGATTGTAATGTATCTTTGAAGATCTTCGAAACACTACAAAAATTAAAGAAACATGAGCGGACATGAAGAAGACTACCAGCACCTTTAAATTTGTTGTTTTTCTTTTTTTTCCTTTTTTTTTTTTCAATGCACTCTTATCTAGAGGAAGTGGGTGGGAGAAAGATGAGAATACTGATGAGAGTGGAGTGGATGGAGAAAGGAGCATGAGAGAGAGGATGCAGGTTAGTGAGATAGGAGATAGCTATTGACTTTAGATTTAAATTCTTGGAGATTATAGCTGTCGGGAAAGCAAGTAAATGAAAGGGAATTCCACAGGCGGGAAGTGCGATAAAAGAAGCTGATGGAGTAGAATTTGCGTTTACATTTTATTGGTTTCACAGTAAAAGGGTGGAACCTAGTTGCTAATCTTGTGGCTCGAGTAAATTCATATATAGGGGGTACCAGTCAGCTAAGTTCATCGGAGCAGAAGCCGTGAAAGTATTTGTAGAAGAGACACAGGGGAGCCACATTGCGCAGGTGAGAAATTTTACGGCAAGTTTTACAAGTTCTACAAGTTTTACGGAAAGGAAACTTTAAGAAATTAGGATGATCACCAACTAGAACCGGTTACGAGATGGAACTTTACAATAAACGCAAACAGAACAAACAAGGCAAATTGGCCAGACATCGTGATCAGAGAACGTAAAAACAGAATATGCCTTCGTATTGATATTACAGTCTCTGCAGACTGTAAGGCATCATTGAAGATTTATCAAAAAAAGTTTTAAATACAAGGACCTTGAAAAATTTGGCACATGAGGTCATCAACAATTCTAATTGTAGTTGGAGCCCTCGGATTTATTGGAAAAGGTTCCTATAGATCCACTGAAGAAATTTCTAGTAGCTCAAGCCTTAAAGAAATACAATAAAGCTTCACATTACGAAGAGCTTTATCTATGTAAAATGTCAATGATCTTATGTTGTTTTTTCTTTCCTCAAAAAGTTAGTGAAGTGCCATATGTTATACACGTCTCGGCGATCAAGTCTCGAAAGAAACATGACTGACTAGGCAGGAGATTTTCTCGCAATAAGTTGTCATTATTTTCTCAGGTAAATTGGTTGCCAGCCAAGGCTACTAAACCCAAACAGTCCTGCTGTTTAACTCATAACTGGAGGGAGAAGACGTGAATTAAAACTTTCCCCGAGAGTATTTGGCCGTAAAGGAATGCAAACAAATTCGAACTGGAATTCTAACTCGACTCTCCGATTTTTCGTTCTGTGTCGATATTCACTGCACCCCAACACACACCCTCAGAAATATTAAATGGTAAATGTCAGGATGTCATTTCTGACCTGAAGCCTCTGACTGGGACCCAGAAAAATGAGTATACACCTGAATTCAAAGGGAGTATAATAATAATAATAATAATAATAATAATAATAATAATAATAATAATAATAACATAGCAACCAAGGAATTCGAAAAGACTGTCAAAATATAACGACATGGAAATTGAAATAGGAAAAATGTGGAAATTGAAAACAAGTATATTAGATTGTACGCTTGACTTTTCATTGAAGATCAAGAGACAGCAAGTTTTGTCAATACTTTAGAGTTCTTCTCATTATTTTAGAGGATTTTGTGATACAGTTAAGTTTTAGGATAATTCTATCCTACCATAAATATTATTATTATTATTATTATTATTATTATTATTATTATTATTAATAATTTTTCATTATAAATCGATTTCTGCTATGGTCACACAACCTACCGAGTCTGCAAAAACATCTAAAGCAGGTAATGGTGTGTTGTTATGAGTCCATTTCCTGTTTTTTCATATCTCCCTAACATCCCTAGCGTTATATAGACAAAGTTCTCCTCAGTGTGTGGGCTGTAATTAAAAAGACATTTTTTTTTTGTATATCTCTTAAGCTGGGGGTGTCCAGGGATGGTTTCAATGTGTTTTTGGTTCCGTTTTTATCATTCCAAGTGCACCCACTATCACTGGCACGATTCTTGTTTTTCAATTTCCAGGTCTTTATATTTTGACAGTTTTTCGAATTCCTTGGTTGCTATGCTACAATCCGCTAGACAGGCCATATGAATTAATAGGCAAGTTTTTTACTTTTTTGTTTTTAACAATAATCTCCGGCCTATTTGCTTCAATTTTTCTGTCTGGTGTAATCCCATAGATTGGTTGACATCTTTTATTGCTATTATTATGTTGTCATTTTTCATCCTATTATATTTCTGCTATGGTCGCACTACCTACCAAGTCTGCGGGAAGACCTAAGGCAGGTACTGGTGTGCTGTAATGGCTTCATTTCATGTTTTATCTATCTCCCCTTACATTCCTAGCGTTACACAGACAATGTTCTCCTTAGTGTGTGTGCTGTACTTAAGAAAACAATTTTTGTATATGTCTTAAGTTAGGGTGTCCAGGGATTCTTTCAATGTGTTTTTGTTCCATTTTTTATAATTCCAAGTGCACCCACTATCACTGGTACGATACTTGTTTTCAATTTCCGTATTTTTTTCTATTTCAATTTCCAGGTCTATATATTTTGACAGTTTTTCTAAATCCTTGGTTGCTATGTTATTATAATTATATTGTCATTTTTCATCATATTTCGATTTCTGCTATGGTCGCACTACCAACCAAGTCTGCGAGAAGACCGAAAGGAAGTCGTGGTGCGTTGTTATGGCTCCATTTCTACCATTATTATTATTATTATTATTATTATTATTATTATTATTATGATACTCCCTTTGAATTCAAGTATATACTCATGTTTCCGGGTCCCAATCAGAGGCTTCAGATCAGAAATGACATCGTGACATATATATATATATATATATATATATATATATAGAGAGAGAGAGAGAGAGAGAAAGAGACGAGATAGTATCTATCTATCTATCTATCTATCAAGAAAACATCAAGGCTCATAAAATACACAAACGCAACAAAAATAACATCTACAATGATAAATTAAACAAAAACAGTAACATAATATTCCTACCAACTCGGTAATGTTCATTATCCAGAAGAGCCTATCCCATCTAACCAACATTCAAAATAGTCACGGTATTTACCAACCTTCCCACGCAAGGTTAGATGTGACACAAGGTCATTTTATAGTGGGTCTTCCCGGTCATATAACCGGGCCAAAAAATGTCTGTCTGTTAGGCATTTGCCTCTGCTACTATGACACTGTCAGCTCTCTACCTTCCTGTGGAGAGCGCTCTCTGCTTCCGAGCAGAGAGCACTAACCCAGTCGTGGTTCAGCCGAAGGGTAGAATCACGACTCGGTAAAAATAGACATTCAAAATAGTCATACACTGCTTCCTAAACCTCCATGGATATAATCGGATATAAAAAAAAAAATAAAAAAATAAAAAACAACGATAATAACACAGAATAAAGCATCTATAAAATAAGTTACCAAAACTTTTCCTCACAATATATTTGAAAAAGATGCAGAAATTAAAACAAACGAATCTATGAACATTAAAGTGTCCTCATAAATAACAAGGTGTGTGTGTGTGTGTGTGTGTGTGTGTGTGTGTGTGTGTGTGTACTTGTATCAGCATCACGGATAATGATGATGGTGGTTATTCTTAATCAACATATAAGGATATTTATCTACCGCATTCTTATAAGGAAAGTTGTTAAATTCGTAAGTATATTGGGTGAAAAAAAGTTCGTTTGCTCAAGAAGTAAAGACCAAAATACGTCAAATCAAATAATAGTTACCTTGAGAGAAACGCAGGTTCGAAGTTCGAATCCTGTTGGATTGTGCGAAAATATATTATACGAACACATGAAAAATTACATAAAAATTAATTATATATATATATATATATATATATATATATATATATGTATGTGTGTGTGTGTGTCTGTGTGATTTCTGATTTTATACATATTTAAATTGAGGTAAATACACACACACGAGCACATGCGCTCAATATGAATAAATTCATATATATATATATATATATATATATACAGAGAGAGAGAGACAGAGAGCGAGAGAAATATATATATCTAAATAGATAGGTAGATACATAAATATAGTGTATATTCACTATATAGATATAGTGTATATTCACTGTTTTCAATTTTATATATATATATATATATATATATATATGGTCTGACAATTATGAACGATTGTCGTCTTTGTGTGTTGAATTTAATGTATGCTTTATATATATATGTGTGTGTGTGTGTGTGTGTGTATATGTGTGTGTGTGTGTGTGTGTGTGTGTGTGTGTGTGTGTGTGTGTATATATATATATATATATATTGGGCGCGTACAATGATAATATATGCGCTAAAAAGTCTGCCTTCTTCCACCGAATGCCCATAGCCCAGAGGTAGAATCGCCGACTGACGCCAATTCAGTAGGGTTTCAATCCTGGGTTAAAAAGCAGTCGGAGTCTGATGAGCAGTCATCGTGCTGATGAGCTGTGAAACAGATCTGTCTGCGGATGGCAATATATATATATATATATATATATATATATATATATATATATTCAAAATTTGTAACATAGCTGTGTTCTCTATTTTCCATCCATATCAATCCTATACTCGGATTTTATAAAATATAGCTTTACGGTATGCTATAGGTATGGGTTAACGTGCTCAATATCGGGGATAGTACGCATGCTAATATAAGAGTTAACACCCATTGATGACAGCGTCAATTGCGTTTAGTATGAAACACTATCGCTTCTGCATTTTGACTTCAATGTCTACGTATATATATATTCGAAGATCATAGATATTCAAGGTTATATTAAATAATAAAATTTAACATTGAGTCCTTTGAGTTTGTCTATATTGAAATTTACCTGAAAAAATATAAAATATTCTACGTTATATATATATATATATATATATATATATATATATATATATATATATATTATTTTAATAATAGATAAAAAACATTAGTTTCATCCTCCTACAAACGGCGAGTATTAATTAAAACTCAGTCACTCAGAAACAAAAACTTCACAGTTCGAATGCATAAAGTGAAATACGCTTACGCTAACAAATTAGAAAAATAAACTTTTTTTGATGTTTCTTCTTACGTTTTTTTATTTCATTTTTTACCTTTAATGTTTTGAAATAAAGATTTAAAGTAACAACATAATGTTTGATTTTTATGTTTTGGGAAGGTTTATTTTCCCAATGTTTTTATCTCAGGCAACAGCGTATTATATTTTACTCATATTAATATAATTGTCAAGAAAGATAAGTGTTCTGCTTGACGGAGTATTTAAAACGCTTCTCGAATAGATTTACTACGGTATATAGATTTTTAAAATGATTTTTTAAATATTGAGTTAAGTTTTATTTACTTAAATATTCATGTCTTTAAATCATTCATATTTTCCACATTCATTCTTTTTATAATTATTTTATTATCATTATTTCTTTCCTTTTCCGTTATTCCCTGTTCATTAGTCATTTTTTTTTAATTTCTTGACGTCCAAAGGGAAGAAAGCGGGTATCGAATTACCGGAAAAATTTCCCGGAGATTCCCATTTGAGTAATCTCCCTTACAACGTGGAAAATATTGGTACCGGAAAGCAAAACCACGTGATATTGTCACCATGGAGATATCGTCACTATTTTACTATTTGTAGATACACATTTAAATTAGAGCAGCAGCCGATACATATCGAAAGGAACGCCGAATTCATTTTTTAAGTTGACTAAAAGAAAACTCTTGATATCTCCTGGGAAGATTTATTTTCGGCCTCATCAGAAAATATATATATTTTGTGTACACCGGATGATAAATTAAAATTTCTCTGTAAATTTCAGCCTAAACCCGAAGTTGTTCTGTTATATGAATTTTATGGAGTTTTTATTTGAAATAATTTTTTTTTATTTTAATTTGATTTTTTAAAATGTTCCTATTACAACTTGATATTGATACTCCTCTATTGCAATACTAACATTTAGAAATATGTGCTTATATGAATTGCTTTCAATACGTACTGCGCTTTCCTTGGGTTCTATCCATGAACTAATAAGAAAAAAAATCGTGTATTTTGTTAAACAGGAAAAAAATTTGAATTTAAAATAAAAAATAAAAACTCGAGCAGATTGCATTACTCACGTAGCATAAAGATTTCTGTAATTGTGAGTGTAGTACCTTATGCAAAAAAAAGTCAGTTAAGTGCCATACGTGATACACGCTTTGGGCGATCATGTCTCGAAAGAGACATGATTGACTAGGCAGAAGATTATTCCGCAGTAGGTTGCCATTGCTTTCTGCGGTATACCGGTTGCAAGTCAAGAATATATAAACCAATCTGTCCGATTATTTAACCCATAACTGGAGGGAAGAGACGGATTAATAGCTTTCCCAAAGGTATTTGTGCGTAGGTGAATGCAAGGTATTCAACTGGAACTCGAACTCGGCACCCCGATTTGCCGTTCAGAGCCGATATCCACTGCAACACAACGCACATCCTATGCAAATAAGTAGACAAGAATAAATAGAGAATAATTGGAGAAGTCAAGAAAAGAAAAACTGTCGTCACGAAGGACACGCACAAACAAATGCAAATTATAACAGTGAGATTTTACGATTCAAAATATCCCCACAAATGGATCAAACAGCTGGGTGTTTTTTTCCGGTTTTTCTTACTATCGATTCACCTTCTCCAGATTGCCAACTAAGTTGTGAAGAGCTTCTATTTTCCCAGACGACGCTGAAACTAGACTTTTTCTCTTAGATTGGTTACTAACAAATTATGGGGAGCCTAGTTTGCCCTGTTCTTCCAGCTATAACTTGTTGGGTAAAAAAATGTATTGAATGCGTATTAGTGCGAAAATGATGGCAACAAAATCGAGCGGAACTCGAACTAAGAGCACCGATTTCTTTTTCCGGGTTGTCTAAACGTTTTTGCAAACCTACATTCGAAAAATGGCTGATATTCGAGTTCAGGTGATATTTTATCTGAGGTTGAATATCATCCATTGATGCCACTGAGAAATACATAAAATTATCGAACAAATGTACAAAAAAATATATACATTGTATAACAAAATTGTATAAAAATACCAATGATATAAAAATGGCTGATATTCGAGCTCAGATGATATCTTATCTGAGCTTGAATATATATTACATCCATTACACCATTTCAAAATACGTAACTCTATCATCTATTAAGCAGAAAATTTCCATTAACAGAAACTCTTGCTGCCTATCCTCACATTTTATGCATTTTATAATTGTGAAGAAGTTTCAAATATAATTACGTTACTTCACATCTCTCGTAAAAAATAAAAATAAACACGTTTTGTATTTCCCAAGATCAATACTGAAAAAAGGCTTTGACAAGGAAAGAGTAGGGGGTCTTGGAAAAGATTATCTTTCTTTGAACATTGTGAATTGGTGATAGATTCACAAAAACTCTACCAAACCACATTACTAGAAAACTACCAACATCAGCAACAAGTAAAATGGGCAGCACATGTAACCCAGAGAAACAATAATGACATAATCAAGATGTTAACATTTCGTACTACTTCTTCTAAATGGAAGGAAACCCCCATCAATACTGGAATGAGCGATAACCTCTACTGTACCGGAAAAAATACTTTTCTGAAAAATTGTTTTAAGATAAAGATTTTATAAATTTTACTCTAACGTAGTACTGGCTGATCAGTCAATGAATCAATGAATTCCTTGTAGGGAAACGGCTAATACTACCACTACCATTATTCTGTCATAATTCTATAATGAATTACGTAGTTTGGAAAAATCTGCAACAAAGTCTTTCTCCATAAAAGTGAATGAGATAGATTTTGGATAATATTAAGTTGTTACCTCTCTCTCTCTCTCTCTCTCTCTCTCTCTCTCTCTCTCTCTCTCTCTCTCTCTTTGGATAATATTAAGTTGTTACCTACCTACTCTCTCTCTCTCTCTCTCGTAATAGTTCCTCATTAAGAAAATGTCCAAGTATCTCTCTCTCTCTCTCTCTCTCTCTCTCTCTCTCTCTCTCTCTTGTCCTTTCTTTTTTTCTTAGATTCCCAGGAGTGGAAATCTTCTTCAAGAGGGAACTATTGATGTTATAAAATGAGGTAAAGACGGTAACAAAAAAAGAGGCTGGGAACGTAATGTGATTAATAAAAATAAGTGCCAATATTTTAGAATTTCCGGCGCTCACCGGAATCGCAGGATGTTATTTCGAGCCAATCTTCATCAGTCCACATGTCAGAAACGGCCTAAGTAACGCGAACTGGAATTCACAGGGGCAATATGTTCAGAATAAGGAGAAATATAACTAACCCCTCAAAATATATATAGTAGCCTTCTGTGTGAAGTTTCAAACATTTCATTTGTTGATTTTCTAATTAAACCATGCATTAACAGTTTTGTCACGAAACTTCAAATTCGACATGAATCTGCTCAATTAAAGAGACAAACTCTTTGTATATATATTTAATAGACCAGATTGATTCTGAATTCGAAGTTCCGTAGAGACACCATTATGATGTTCTCACACATCAGGAGAGAATAATATTGATCCTCTGTAACACACACACACACACACGCACACACACACACACACACACACACACACACATATATATATATATATATATATATATATATTAGTAATCCACATACAACCCCTTTCGCTGTATCACGGCTCATCAGTGTAGCTAGACACATCCACTTGCTTCTGGCCGTGATCGAAACTCGACCGATTTGTTTTCATTCGGAGTCGCTACCCACTAAGCCATAGAATCAGAAAAGAGCAATTTAACGTGTTGTATATAAGCAGTTTAAACACACACACACACACACACACACACACACACACACACACACACACACACACACATATCTATATATATATATATATATATATATATATATATATATATAAATTAGAGAGGACCAATATTATTTATGAAGTTCTATGCCCCTTAATGAACTGTGTTCATGATAAAAAAATTCATTAATTATATCTGACATCCCAATATATGCTTATCAAAAATACTTATGTTACATCTCCAAAACCGCAGCTTTAATCAGGACCCATATAAACACAGACAGAGACTGACCAAACTCCGTCCGCAGCATACTTGTGAAAATACGACCATAACAGCCTCATCCACGTGTCAAACACGACTAAAATTTAATATTAAAAATAAAAAATGTAATCCCTAATATTATCAACTATAAAACCATCATCTTTCAAACTCGAGCATGATACTTGTTCACTATTCACTCTTATAGATAGACAATGAAAAAAACCCATATTATTATGGTCAGCCAATTGACTAGCAAACTAGTTGTATTGAACTGGGAATTCACTATTGCCCATTTTAATACATCGAGACAAAACATGAATATGATTAGTCTTCCACTGAGTTAAGTTCAGAATCCAAGAGCGGCATCTCATGTGAATCATCAATACATTTAATAATTTTAATTCATAAATTATTATTATGACTGATATAATAACATGAAAGTCTTATATAAAAATTATTAGGCTATAAATAGTAATTTAATTGAAGTAAATTTTTAATTTAAAGTAATTTAAACTATTTGACGTCGTGTTATTTTCTATTTTGTCTGCTCGTATCTAAACTGATACAAAAGTAGACCATTGAATTTTGAATTACATTTCTGTAATCGTCGACTCTAAAACTTTTTGCTTAAAATTCATCGACTTGACTGTTTCTCAAGAAAAAACCAAAGAGCCAAACAACACAGTTTAATTATTCCATATCTTACAGTATTCGGATATATAAACTTTCAACAACCCTTCTTATGAAGTCTACTTATGAATTCCTCATATACTTCTATTCTATAAATCTTTTATTCACAGGTTACTCAGCTCCAATGAATATTTTTTGGTCAAACTCGAGCATCAAATTTAAAAGATTAACCATTTATCAGATGGATGCAAACTTATCTAGAGATTACATTTTATTATAAACAAAACCAAAACATTTTTTGCACGCATCTAATATTATTAAGCAATTTTACTTATCAAAAGTATTTTGCATTACCATTCGGCCCTAAGCATTTTATCTATTCAAGACAGAATGTTATCTCAATTTATTCATTATTTTAACTGATGATTACTATTCATCTCATCGTGCGTGAATCTCAACCAACCGAGACTCCAATTTTCTTTCCACAGATTATATTTCATACAGAATGTTGGGGCAAACATAATTTTCCTAAGATTTTGTAATCTTTTAGCAAGAATATGTTTTTTTTTCTTTCTGGAAAGTTGTTACGAATTGCCCACTGGTATTTGATTAGAGTTCACGTCTAAATGAAAAAAAGCAAAAAACAGGTTTACGAATTTGGATTTTAAATCTATTTTGAAAGTCCTTCTTTACTTAGAATGTATCTACAGTTTCGAATACCGGAAGATGATTCAAAACGGACCATTTAAATGACTGTTTATATATATATATATATATATATATATATATATATATATATATATTTGCTCTGTAATATTTTATTACATGGAGCTCTCTTCCTGTATCATTTTTTAATATTAAAATAAAATTTTTAATATTAATTAGGATCGGGTTTTTGGAATTTACCTTCCTGCTTTTTTCCCTTGGATTGAAGTATCTGAATTAATATATATATATATATATATATATATTCAAATTTCTTTCATTAAATACGGTCAATAAGGAAGATTTAATTATTATTTATTAGTTTTTCCAGGATTCTTAATATTTTTCCGTTTTAATTTAAAGTAATTTAAACTATTTGACGTCGTGTTATTTTCTATTTTGTCTGCTCGTATCTAAACTGATACAAAAGTAGACCATTGAATTTTGAATTACATTTCTGTAATCGTCGATTCTAAAACTTTTTGCTTAAAATTGATCGACTTGACCGTTTCTTAAGGAAGAAAGATTATATATATATATATATATATATATATATATATATATATATATATGTGTGTGTGTGTGTGTGTGTGTGTGTGTGTGTGTGTGTGTGTGTGTGTGTGTGTATAAAACTACTGTGAAAATTAAAGTGTGGATTGAAATCCAAGACGTCAGAAATTATTTGAATGTCAGCCATTGCTATGCTAAACTGTTTTGTAACTAAATTTTTCATCAAATAAGAATTAATTTTAAATTAAATATCAGTCAAAAACTAATAGTAATACTTGAAAATTGTTCATTATTAAAGAGTAAAATGGAAATAGTGCCTAAATATTTGAGATCTCTCAACGGTTTCTCATTGCTTTTTGTAGAGCATGAAAAATATTTCTATCCATATTTGTCTTGCTAGAAATGCGAGCTTTTATATTCTGTATTTTTAGTATACACAAGGAAATGCACGTATAGATGAAAAAAAAAGTATTTGGATACTTAAATGAATGTTTATTTAATAAACACCTCATGATATGCGTTGTGGTGCAGTGGATATCGACTCGAAACGAGAGATGGCAAACGAGTTCTAATTCCAGTTAAATTCCTTGCATTCACTTTCACACAAATACCCTTGGGAAAGGTATTAATTTGTCTCTTTTCTCCAGTTATGGGTTAAATAATAGGACAGATTAGGTTCTATGACCTTGGATGGCAACTAGTCTACCGCAGAAAGCAATGGCAACCTACTGCGGGATAATCTTCTACCCAGTCAGTCATGTCTTGAAAGAGACATGATCAGCCAAAGCGTGTATCACGTATGGCACTTAACTGACTGACTGAACATAATAGGTGAAAACATGATTAAGACTTCTACTGGGTATAAAGTGGGGGATCAGTTTTAAATTGTTTGGAAGTAATAAACTGATCCCCCACTATTTACTACTTAATAATATAATACATCTCTTTCTCCTTTAGCTATAACTCAAATAACAGGACAGATTGGTTTCTATAGCTTTGGCTGGCAAACAGTCTACCACAGAAAGCGATGGCAACCTACTGCGGGATAATTTTCTACCCAGTCAGTCTCTTAAGAGACATGATCGCCCAAAGCATGTATCGCGTATGGCACTTTACTGACTGACAGGCTCGTGATAACATAGGTGGCGGAGATAAACTGAACAATTACTAGGAAAGAAAGTACATTTTCAAACAACACATCAGTCGTGGGAGGCTGCATTCCATGGTGTGTCATATTAGTCAATCAACAAGGATACAATTATTGATATCAGGGCATCTGTTACTTTGCCTCACCTAAACTTGTGAACATAGTCATTAGACTGTGGAGACCTGGCGCCATGTAGCTTGTTCAGACGAGTCAGGTTTTTCAGCTCTCACGGGCAGACGGTTGACTTTGTGTGTGGAGAAGGCACGACGTTACGGATCCAACCTGTTGTCTGGGTGTTTTGCAAGCTGGCGGTAGTTAAACTATGTGGCGTGAGTTCTGTTGTAAATCGCAAGTATCACGAGTGAAACTGGAGTCTGTATTGACAGAAGTGGTAAATACAGATCTTCTTCCAGACAGTTGGAGTAGATAGACTAAACTACCGCCCGGTTCACACTCCACCCACGTCTATTGAACAGGTGAAGAGACTCATCCCTTTTTCCCTTCTTAGGATGTGGTTTCCTGTTTTCTCTTTTCCAATCTTTTCACTCCTTTTCATTTTTTTTCAGTTGGAGTAGATAGACTAAACTATCGCCCGGTTCACACTCCACCCACGTCTATTGAACAGATGACGAGGCTCATCCCTTGTTCCCTGTATAGGATGTGGTTTCCTGTTTTCTCTTTTCCAATCTTTTCACTTCTTTTCATTTTTTTTTCAATTGGAGTAGATAAACTAAACTATCGCCCGGTTCACACTCCACTCACATCTATTGAACAGGTGAAGAGACTCATCCCTTTTTCCCTTCTTAGGATGTGGTTTCCGGTTTTCTCTTTTCCAACCTTGTCACTCTTACCCTGCACATCAGTGGCGTTACCGCCTTGCTCGGGGTGATATGATTAAAAAAAAATCTATATGTGTTTACGATCGTCATTTTTTCTCAATGATGACAGCGTGTTCCAGCGTGTTCATTTTATATGCTTTCCACGAATGTTAAATACTCGACTTACTTCCAGGTACCCGACCAGCTACCCTGCTCGAGAAATTTATACCTCCATATACGGGTAATTTTGAAGAAACCCTAAATTCCCTGCAACCACATCCAAACAATACAATTCAGTCATGTACATCTATAGAACGTAATTTGATACTTACACCTTCGCAACAACTCCAGCACCACGTAGATTCAATATTACTTCACGTAACTGACGTTCTTTAAACGAAGCGGATGCTAAATATTACTATAGATCATTTTGTAATTTCTTTTGACACTTCAGCTTATTATTTGAATTATTTATCGAAAAAAAAAGTTTTATTGATATATTTAACTTAGTATTTACATTGTTTTATATTTTCGAGATAGAAGACTGGGTACTGATAGGGAAAATAATATATAAATAAATTAACGAGAGCAGAACCAATAAAATATTAATGAAAAACAAATAAAAAGAATTACATAAGAAATAAATATATTTCTATAATGAAAGCCTAGAATGGTAGCCGGGTTTGAGGTGTGAAAATTGTATTCCCCGGATGACCGCAGAGTATCGGTGAGAAAATGTGACACGTAAACATTTAAACGCACAAACATGTTCTATGTTCGGTCAGAGGAGTCAATCATTGCCGACCAGTAGGGATGCTGTACCTGTTCATGTTATACTGTTGGCAAAAAATTACTGAAATTTTGGTAAACGTTAATTGAATTAAAATAACTTATGGTGAACATAGCATGAAAAAATTGAGTGTTTTTGAGTGGCACAGTTGGTTCAAGAGAAAGTAAGATGTATAAAATATCGCAAGAGATGAAAAAATACTAAACAACTGTGGACGGGGTGCCAACCTTGTTAAGTTCAGATTGAAGATTAAGTGTACGGACGATAGTAGAATTGATTATAATAAGTGGAATAGTGTGGAATATTAAAACAGGATTTAAGAGTGAGAAAAATTATGTCACGAGTTTCTGTGTAAGAAATTCATTTAAAAAAATTGACCAACTCCATTGTTCTTTATACTTAATCTCCGTGATATGTTTTTAATATTACCAAATCTGAAAAATTCCCTGAATGACAAAAGATTTGCTGATATCAGTTACTTAACATACGCGATCCACGTTTGGACAATCACGACTATTTCTGAATAGGCAGAAGATTTAGGATGCTATTAAGTTCTGCGGTAGCCAGGTTCCCAACCAAGGCTATAGAACACAATCTGTCAATAGCTGGAGGGTGAAGAGATGGATTTCCCAAGATGGATTTTCCGAATTCGACTGAAGTTCGAACTCGGCTCTTCAAGTTCTCATTCACAGCTGATACCCATTACACCAGAACGAACATCTATGCTGATATGCCTCATCGTAACAATACTAAAATATATACCGGAAAACAGGATATTTTTAACAATGTCAGCATCGTGTCAAAAAGTGCAAAGCTTTACAAGTGGGAGTATATTTGAAGATGACAGCAGTCAAGAAATACCAGGTAAGAAAAGGTTGTCTTTCACAACGCCCTTCCCAGAATTAAATTTCTACACCTCGTATATATTCACTCACGACATAATAAAAAACAAAAGCAATTAAATCGACAAGGAATTTAAATCTAAAAACAAAACAGAATGGTAAAAATAAATTAAAATTTAGGACGAAAATGAAATATGAGGGTGCGCAAAAAATGTCTCACCCTGAGACTTCTTCTTTTTCTTCGTCTTCTGCTTCTTCTTCTTCTTCTGTTTCTTTCTCTTCTTTTTTCTTCTTCTACTTTTTCTTCTTCTTCTTTTTCTACTTCTTTTTCTTCTTCTCCTTCTTCTTTTATGAGCCGTGTCCTTTCTGGAACTTGACGATTATGGCTCACATCAATTTTCTGTTATTTGTAGCGCCTATTTTGTCAATTTGTCATTTTTGCTATATGTTCGAAACCCTGATTCTCTTACTTCAAATCTCTTCTTCATCCGTGAAAAGAATGTCCAGCATTCATTGTCCAGTTTGATTTTGAGTTTTGTCTAACGGCATATCAACACCTCTGTGGGTTATTTAATGAAAAAAAGATGGGGTTTTAAGGTATGTTTTTAATGCTTGGTTATAGTGAGAAGGTTGTTTTAGTCAGATTTTAATGAAAATGTTTTGTTTTTATTCATTTTTATTTTAGAAAACGGAAACTGTCTTCTAGTTTTGTATTCAAAAATGTTTTACTGAGAATTTTTTTCCTTAAAAAATGTTTTAATTTAAAAAGTTTTCTTAAAAAACGTATTTTTTCTTCAAAAATAAATATTTTTCTATAAAAGTCTATTTTTATGTATATATTTCTATAAAAGTGTATTTTTATATTTTCATGGTGTTTTGATCCATGTTTGGGGATAAACAATTTACACATGCTGGAACCCTAACAGGTGCTACTACTCCGAGTCAGGGTGGAGCTGGGAACAACAGCAATTATGAGGTGGTTCCACGATCCTCACAACCTTAGAGGCTCCTCACAACAATTAGAGACTTTGCTGCCGGTTGCAGTTTGCCGTCATGCCCAGGACCCATTGTCCAGTAATATTTTCATTGTTTTCTTTAAATCCGAGCGTTATTTTGTAGCTGAATGTAGTGTTTGTTTAAATTACCAATTTGCCTATTTATTTTATTATTTTTACGGAATTAATTTCTTTAGCAAAATTAAGCAATTTCTAAAGGTTGAAGCCCCAGCCATCAGGATGTTCATTTCTTTTAAGAAAATAAAAACTCAAAAGGAAATAATATGAATGTATGATGCAAGCATTAGGTAAAAAGTGCCTATCATATTCAACTGAACTTCTAGCATGAACGGTTTCGAACCCATAATGCAGTAAGTTCTGGGAGGCTTTCAAATATAAAAACTTCTGTAATTACTACTAACGTTCATGAGTTAATTTTGAATTATCGTTGAGTCATGATCAAGCTGAGACATAAAGGTATCCATGCAATACATTGGGTTTATAATTCATGAGGAATTAAGTATGCAAATGTTGGCGGTTAAATGTGTGGCAAAGTGTTTCAATAAAAAGCAAACACGATACAGAATCTAAGATAACTTTGCAGCATTTTCAGTTCCCTAATTTTAAAGGTTTTGGAATAAAATGCCACTTTTCATGAAAAACAGTTATGGCGTTATGATCTAGTGACCCAACAGCAGACCATTCCACGATAAATGGAATTCATGAACCAAAATAAAGCAGAAAGTTCATGGAAAAGTTTTGTAGACATACTGACTGCAAGTAAAACATTCCATTCCGAATAAAGAAAGCGTTGTAAGAAGGTCGACTGAGGAAACATGTTTCTGTTCTTGCAGGGCTGGAAAGAAGACAGATGTTTGGGGGTTTAAGTTCATAGACAATGCACACTACTCAATCTATTTTATCTTTTAAAGGGGAAGTTTTCCATTGTTTCGCTGATGGCAACAGCAGAATAGAATTTCAGTGACTAAGACTTATAATTATTTTGAAAGGGTTAAATAAATTATAAATGTGATGTAATAAGTGTGTTGAAATGAGTGGTAAATTTGTGGGTGAAGAATATTGCTTTACGGTTCGATCACGTTTACTTTCTGGTTCGGCTGTGAACTTTGCAGCACAAATGCCGTAAATGAAAAAAAAACAATTCTAGTTAATCAGAAAAAATAACTAATAGAGAAAACTTAATCTTAGCATAGATTATAATAATGCATGTGAGTTTCAGCTCAAAAACGGGTTCTTTTATTTCTGTCTATCGATCTATCTATATGTCCGTTTGTATTGCTTTCTCTCTCGCTCATTTTCACTTTTTCTTCCCATATATATATATATATATATATATAAGATCCCCATGGGGGACGACACATCACCTCAGCAACAGAAAAAACCTTTCAGAAACCGTTTTTTCTGTTGCTGAGGTGATGTGTTGTCCCCCGTGGGGATCTTCATATCGAAATGGCCATTGAACATCTTTGAATTAATCCTTTTTTAATATATATTTGCTCTGTAATATTTTATTACATGGAGCTCTCTTCCTGTATCATTTTTTAATATTAAAATAAATTTTTAATATTAATTAGGATCGGGTTTTTTGGAATTTACCTTCCTGCTTTTTTCCCTTGGATTGAAGTATCTGAATTAAAATATATATATATATATATATATATATATATATATATATTGATTGATTGATTGATTGATTTATTGACTGATTGTTTAAGTACTTAATTTTTAGTCATAAAAAATTAGACCAGTACAGAGTTGTATTAAAATGTGTTCAATCCAATTATATTGTAGAGCTTTTGAATATTCTTCATTTGTAAACGAGTTATAACTCGTTTACAAATAAAGAATATATGAAAATTAATAAGATCAGCCGATTACACTTCCATGTTTTCAAATTTTCGGCATCGTCAGCCGTTATAGCTTAACTAATTTCCTAACACTTTATTTTAAATGCACAACATGGATTTTAAAATGCATAACAAAAATTTTAAAAATAAGGGTGGGGGACATAGTCGAGGCTAGCGAAATAGTATTTTTCAATGTCGAAACGAGCGGACCTTCGTAGCGGTTATATATAGAATAATTATGTACATGTTCTAAAATATAATTTATAATAAATATTCACAGCTCTATATATTATATATCGAGCACTGTTTTAAATTAATGTTTTAGACGTTGTAAGAATTCTTCGTTCCGTATTCACTCGTATATATATATATATATATATAAGTGGGAATTGAAAACAATACGCAGAGGCGACAGCAATCGTCAGACCTGAAAGACATCGGTTTGGTTATAGTTTACCGGAGACATGGCCCTGGGGCGAGGACATTGACTTAAATAAAACTGTTGAGTAAAAGAAAAGGATCAACACAAGTAGTAAAAGTGCTGATAATTATGAAAGCGCAAAATAAATTCAAAAATATGATAATAATCCAGTTCTGATTGAGTTAGTACGCACGGCCGTTACGCCCTGCCAATATCTCACAAAATAATGAACTATTCTGTTTCAATCATGTGGAAATAGGGGAAAAGCAATACTTAGTTTCTGTGGGAAAATAACAGAAAGAAAGAAAGAAAGAAAGAAAGAAAGAAAGAAAGAAAGAAAGAAAGAAGTGTTTAATATCTCCTGTTAACACCTCATAAATAATGGACTATTTTGTTTTGATCTTGTGAAAATAAAGGAAAAATAATTTCTGTGAGAAAGTGATAGAAAGAAAGAAAGAAAGAAAGAAAGAAAGAAAGAGGTGTTCAACATCACCTGCTAATACCTCGTGAATAATAGACTATTTCGCGTTTTGATCGCATGGAAAGACGGAAAATTACATTACTTGATTTCAGTGAGAAAATGGAGGTAAGAAGACAGAGAGGATAGCACTAGGGATTGAGAGAGAGACACAAACTAAACAGTTAATAACAGATAATACAGTTTTATCTCAGCCAAAATTCCAAAATCGTTGGCGACCGTGATACAAGCACCATTTTTTCAGAAGATCAACGGAAACGGAGTAAGACAATTGCCAAAAAACATCGTCTGCTGAATTATTTTAGTAGATTATTATTAAGAAAAGGATATTTGGTTAAAAAGAAAGGAAGATAGAAGTGTTTAATGTCTCTTGAAAATAATTCATGAACAATGAACTATTCCGTTTTGACTGTATAGAAAAGGAAAACATGAATAGAAGAAAACAAAAAGACGAAAGTCTGCTTCAATGAAATGGAAAAGTTGACCCTTTCAAAACTTCATTTATACTCACTTCTTAAAATAACGATGATATTTATGATTGTCATCTCAATATTTTGTTGAATTTGTTAAGTTCAAATATGTAAAGATGCAACTGGGGAATTTTTTGTTTTTTTTAATCATATCACCCCGAACAAGGCGGTAACGCCACTGATGTGCAGGGGGCTACATAGGAGTGAAAAGATTGGAAAAGAAAAAGCCGGAAACCACATCCTAAACAGAAAACAAGGGATGAGCCTCTTCACCTGTTCAATAGAAGTGGGTGAAGTGTGAACCGGGCGATAGTTTAGCCCTGCTTACAACTACTATGTTTCGTGTGCACTGTACTTGTCTATAGGGTCGGAGAAATATTTATGCATCTCTAATTTTTTAAATGTGGAATAAGTAAACTCTATATATTAGCATTTCATGTAACCCACCTATACACCTGTATGTTTCATTTAGAGAAAAGCAAAACATTAAGGGTGCTAAAATTATATTTACCTTGTATACTAACTGACTTGGGGCATAATATTTTGCAAAGTTTTAAGACCAAGTCAACTTAAATTATGTCCTAGTCTTGGACGTTCTATTCACAATAATGATATTGGGTAAGCTATAAATTAATATCATCTCTCTCTGGCTTTAGATGAAATATCAAGGTAGACTGGGTTCTCTAAATTTGTTTGGTAGTCCTCTTGAAAACAAGCCTGAATTCAAAACCACGGAGAATACAGTGAAAAAACTTACCATTACCTTACCCAGGAACAGTCGTGATAATTTCCAGATGCGAAAGAAAACGAAATTGCAGAAAGCCTACAATCTGAAGAGACATAGCAATAGTAGAAATTATATGCAAAATTCCGCGGAATTATATGCAAAATTAATGTCAAGTTCAAGCCAGTCCGATTTTGCACCATTTGTAACATTTCTAATTCATTTCTAAATATCTATTCACTACATGAATGACCTGAAGAGTAAACATAATAAGCAAATGAAAAAAATCAGTTAAACCTTTTCTACATTAGATCAGGTTTCATAATATAAATTTATTTTTCACTTTATTGATTCATTTTATCTGTGTTGATCCATTTGAAAAAAAACAATCATGATCACAATTTTCGTACAACGTACACTACGAACTTGTTGGATTTTTATATTTATTATTTTATTTTATGAGATTTTATAGCTGATTGCAAGTTTGAATCCGTTAAAGAAGTAATTCGTTAAGTATTTTGCGTATATCCCAATATATATATATATATATATATATATCTTTTCACTCTTTTTTATTTTATTTTTTTTATCAATTGGAGTAGATAGACTAAACTATCGCCAGGTTCACACTCCACCCACGTCTATTGAACAGGTGAAGAGACTCATCCCTTGTTTCCTGTTTAGTATGTGGTTTCCGGTTTTTCTCTTTTCCAATCTTTTCACTCTTACGTAGCCCCCTGCGCATCAGTGGCGTTTTCGCCTTGCTTGTGGTGATATGATTCAAATATATATATATATGTATAACTGTAAATTTATCTTTAAACACGTCTCGAAAAACCCACCGAGTATAAACGCGGAGGGGAAAAATGGAAACAAAAAAAGAAACGAACTAAGCACTTGAACATTAGTCAAAGTACTAGTCGAAAGAAAAAAACCCGAGACGAGGAACTTAACACGTAAAGCGCTCAATACAATAGCAGAGCAAATAACTAAGTAAGTAGCTAACCTAGAGCTATATATCATATAGCTCTAGGTTTTTTATCATATATATATATATATATATATATATATGAATGATAAAAAAGAACAAATAGTAAGGAATGTCTGCAGACGTCATTTTCGTGTAAATCGACGAAACTTAGCGAGATGTTGCAATAATTTTGTATTTGGATAGATTTTATATTTTCGTATATGCTGAAGACATCTACGAACACAAGAGAGAAATGCGTTTAGACAGACGTTCAAACTTTCCCGTTTTACATCGAAACAGCGTGAGATATCAATTGGATTTCGAATACCTAATTAAAAATGAAGATTACCCTTTAAGGAGAAAATATTTTGTAAACATAATGATAGCATTATTACCAACTATAAACACACGCATTAAAAGTTACATTACATCACAATCTTTCAACATATCTATTCTTCGCGAATCTATTTTATTTTTATCTAATACTTAAAAAAAAATTGAGATACAATAAATACATTAAAAAAGAAGCATTAGAAATAAAAAAATTCAACGAATAAAAAGGTTACTGCAATATTTTGCTGCATCTCATTCACCCACAGAGAGAAATAACCCAAAATCATAACATACCAGCATTATGTGGCTTTTTTCATTTCTTTCCAGATCTCTGACGAAGCTTTGATAAAAGTGAAACGTTCTAGATTGAAATACATATGCTATTTGTTTTTATTTTATCATCTTGTAGAATTCCGATCCATGTATTTATATATATATATATATATATATATATATATATATGTGTGTGTGTGTGTGTGTGTGTGTGTGTGTGTGTGTGTTATAATTAATCATATCAATGCTCTATCTACACCCCTATAAAACCTGCTTGTCAAAATATCATTTTATCAGTAAACCACTGAAAAAAATGCCACAAAGATTTAGTGCATTTCAATATTACACACACACACACACACACACACACATATATATATATATATATATAGACACTTTTGTTTGGTCTACTTTCGTATTGAGCGCTTTAGTGTTAGGGTTTTCGTTTTGGTTTTGATTTTTTCTTTCTTACGAATGCTTGACTTTTCGTTCATGTACTTCGTTTGTTTCTTTTTTTACTTCCCCTTCTTTTCCCACCGAGTTTGTTCTCGGTGGGTTGTACAAGACGATTTAAATTATAGCTTAATTAATACTAGTTTCGGCAGAGTTCTGTTACTACTGGTATTGTTATTACTATAATCAATATTATATATATGTGTGTGTGTGTGTGTGTGTGTGTGTGTGTGTGTGTGTGTGTGTGTGTGTGTGTGTGTGTGAGCGTCATTCACCAGGATTCGGACCTGCGACCGCTATCCACATAGGGGAAGCTACTATTTGATCTGGCAACATCTTAGAACTCTCGACCACGAATGACCTCTAGTCTAAACGTGGTTTTAATCAAGCCTATATAACACAATTTCCCATTCATCGCAACACCCATATCTGCTTTGAATATGTCAACAAATTTAAACATGTTAAAGGAAATTAACGAAGATTAACGAAACCTGGTTATAAACAACCGACAATTTGAAATGGTTTCTTTGAACATCATTTTTGATCGATACTCATATTTAAGTAGATATTCTGTTTTTAATTAAACATTATTATATATATTTATATCTACTGGCCTGATTATTTACGATATATATATATATATATATATATATATATATATAGTGTATCGAGACAGCAGAGAGGTTATAGGAACGTAATGATGGTGAATGTCTTTATTTTAGCGTCCCTGTAACCTTTTTGAAGATGGCTCATCTGAGGCGAAAGCTTAGAACCAGCATAATAAAAAAATATCCAAACGTTGGACAATTTTTTCTTTGTTTTCACCTGAAATTCAAGTAGCTGAAGAAAGGGGAAAGAAAGATCTACAATTAATCTACCAGAAAATAGGCGTCACCAAAAAGAGGAGAACAAAATGCCAACTACAAGTGGGGGATACTTCAAGCAGGTACAAAAATTTCAATTCCTTGGAAGTGTTCTAACAGAAGACTGAATGTGCGACTCTGAAGTCTGAAGGTGAATTGGCTTGGCGAAGGACGCATTCCAGAAGCTGAGTAGAGTATTGAGAGACAGGAAAATTGCTGGATTGCCATGTGATGTCTATTCTTCAGTATGGCAGTGTATGTTGGACAAACTCATCAAAGATGAAGGAAAAACTTGAAGCAACTGAACTGTGGTTCTACAGAACGATACTGCGGATATAATGGAACGAGCAAGTGAGCAATTATCAGGTTTTGGAAAGGATGGAATCAAAAAAGAAATTAATACTGTGCCTCAGGAAAAGACAGCTAAAGTTCCTGAGATATGTAATGAGGAAGGAGGGCTTAGAGAATCTGATACTCACAGATCATATAGAGGGAAAGTAAGACAGTGGAAAGCAGCATGTAACATAATTGACGGACCTAAGGGTGTGGATGGCAGAGCGGGGTTTGAGTAGGGTAACAGGAGAAAGTGTGGTAAGAGCCACCAGCAATAGGGAGATGTGGAAGACCATGCTCGCCTACGTCCTGAAAGGACATGGCACATAGAAGAAAAAAATGTTAATCTTATAGCGCGTTTAAATTCGTTTAATCGTGACACCAGAAAAAAATAGCTGTTGTAAAAATATTTTTTGGGAAGACAGCGGGAAGTCACGTCACGTCACGTCGGTAAGAAAGTGAATGAAGTCGAGCTACCGGGTCAAGATTAATTACATTAGAGATCCTTCATTGGATTTTCTTAAGAATCTCGATTTGAATAACAGGAGCTCCACGCCATGTATGGCAACAGCATTCAATTCACGGAGGAATGGTAGATATGTAAAGTGGTAAGATAGTTTCTGACGAGAAATATTTTCTGGTACGACACATTGACCAAACCTTCCTTTCAATAGATGCAGCTATTGATTAGACGCGGTAGCTACACATCAGTTTCATGAGAAAATGAGGTCAAGAAAGCGCAGTGTGTTGCTCTTTGAACTATCTTCATGGATGGCATTGAAATTGGATAAAACCTTTTGCCAAATATGGAACACGAAATGCCGATTATGTTCGAATATAACCTTTCAAATCTTGTACAAATATAATCATTCTGTTTAGTGTAAAATTTGTCAAGATATATATATATATATATATATATATATGTGTGTGTGTGTGTGTGTGTGTGTGTGTGTGTGTGTGTAATGATTTGTTTGAACATTATTTTTGGTCGATACTCGTATTTAAATAGATATTCTGTTCATTTCAAACAGTATTATATATTAATTTCTACCGGCCTGATTATTTACGATATAATTTTGGTACGAAATTGTGTGTCATTTGTCAGGATTCGGACCTGCGACCCCTATCAACATAGAGGAAGCCACCATGTGATCTGGCGCGTATTAGACCTCTCGACCACGAATGATGATCAGTCTAATATAATAATAATACTGCCAAATGACACACATTTTTGTAGAAGAAAATATCGTAAATAATCAGGCCAGTAGAAATAAATAAAATACTGTTTGATTATAAACAGAATATCTACTTAAATACGAGTATCGACCAAAAATAATGTTCAAACAAATCATTTCAAATTGTCGGTTGTTTATAACCAAGTTTCGTTAATTTTCGTTAATTTCCGTAATATATATATATGTAATTATCGTGGAGGAGTTTGTTACTTTAGTGAGCAGAGTTATGCCGACTTCAAATTGCGTTAAGGGATTTTGGTGATGTTTCACACTCCAAGAATTTTGTTTCTTCTGTATAACAAAGCTCAGTTAAATAAGATTTTCTCCCCATTTATTCTAATAACGATCTATCTGTAACTTGATATCGAGCACTTTATGACAATAACATGCTTGCCAAAAATGCGTTTTTACCAGTAAACCACTGAAAACACAGCAATCTTGGTACTAAGCATCATAAAAATTTGACTATATATATATATATTAACATAAAATATATATATATAAAAACATATATATGTATATATGTAAACACACGCATATATATATATATATATATATATATATATATATATATATATATATATATATATATATATATATATATATATATATATATATATATATATATATATATATATATATATATATATATATATATATATATATATATATATATATATATATATATATATATATATATATATATATATATATATATATATATATATATATATATATATATATATATATATATATATATATATATATATATATATATATTACATCAAAGGTTATTCTTAGTGGATACACGTGTTTGAAATATACGCATCACTTTCTCTTTTCTTTTTAAGCAGTGAGTATTACATCTTTCGGTCTACGCACTCATGAAATATAAATAAAAAATTTGCTCTCAGGTACCACCCTCTTGTAGAAGAATCGGCCGTTTGATCTGGCGGGCTTTAGATAGCTGGTTCAAAGAGAGTATCGCAGACCAGCATTTTTCGATTTTTACTCTTAAGGAAAGCACATTTTCTTCATTAACATCTCCCGAGTACACAGACCGATAGACGTAAAACACGCTTTTTCAAAATAAAACCAGGACGTTTATTTCAAACACAGGTATCCACTAAAAGTAACGTTTAAAGTAATGAAAATGTCGGTCGGATTGAAAATAAATCTATTAAATCTTTTGAAATTGATATATATGTTTATATATATAGGTGCGTGTGTGTGTGAGTACATCTGTGTGTGCTTGCGTGAGTACGTGTATGTGTCTGTATGTGTTGTTTCTTAAATTTGCTATATATACAGCAGAAGAGTGCTCAAAATCGAAAATAAAATATATACGCATAAACGGCCATTTTTTTTTTATGAAAATCACATTGAAGTGTGAAAATTGCAGTTACCATGCAGTATACACTCCTATGTCAACACCATATCTCCCTTGCTCTCATTCTCTGTATATATATATATATATATATATATATATATATGTGTGTGTGTGTGTGTGTGTGTGTGTGTGTGTGTGTGTGTGTGTGTGTGTGTACACTACCGGCCATAATTATTAGGCCACCCCAGTGTTTTAAAAAATGACGTATTTCATACAATCTTTTAGTATTTATTACCAAGTGAATAACTGTAAATGAAAAAAAGAATGATTCTTTTGTTAATACTGCACAATAACATGTGCATCAAATGAATTTATGAATATTTAATAATTACCTATAATGCAGTTTCATCAATGAAAGAATGAAGAAAATTTAGGGTGATTCGGACGAGTTTACCTTTGCTTGTAAAATATTGCGAAGTAATAACAGCAAAAGAACCAATTCTATTTTCATTTAGAATTGTCCACTTGGCAATAAATACTAAAAATAGTATGAAATACATAATTTATTTAAAAAAAACTGGGGTGGCCTAATAATTATGACCGGTAAGTATATATATATAATATTTATTTAGAATTTATAACATAAATATGCTATAATATCACTACAAAAGTAGGCATTTTGCTTCGAAAATATCTTTATCTTATCAGATAGGATTGAAATAAAATGGCTACTTTTGTAGCGATATTATAACATATTTATGTTTTAAGTTCTAAATAAATATTATTCGCTCTACATTGTATTGAGCACATCTTTAAGAAGAGTGTTTCTTTGGATACGGAATTTTATTCCAACCATACCTACCCTATAATTATATATATATATATATATATATATATATATATATATATATATATATATTCTGTATATATATATATATATATATATATATATATATATATATATATATATAAACAGTTTTATACTCAGTTTTTTCCTTTTTTTTATATAATACAACCTAGGCTGCCTTTCGGCCAACGGTTCCTCAGGGACCAATCGTTGACAAATAAATTAAGCTGTATGTGTATGGAGAAAAATTCTTTGACATAAGGCTGGAACACGTCTAAAATTTACGATTAATGCGAATACGTAAAATTAAGAAAATTATTAATTTAGGACTAAAATAAATGTGTAAATAAAGAAATTGGATAAATGAACCAGCAGAGTATAAAAACAGAAAAATAATAGCTCATGTACCTCCAAATAATTACAAAGATCGCAAAAGAATTCCTTATATTAAGCATTTTGACCCATGATATAGTAGCACATCTTAAAACTATTTTTACCACACACACACACACACACACACACATATATATATATATATATATATATATATATATATATATATATATATATATATATCATGCAATATGGTGTCAAATTAAATGTAACTATGTACTGGTTTATAAAAATTGTTCGTATTACCTATTAAGGTTTTTTGCGATTATTTTTGTAATGAAATATTATCTGTTAATGACTATAAAAGTATATACTGTGTAACTTGATAAGATGTCACTTGATCCTATGATTAAAAAAAAAATGGCAACCGGTTAATTAAAGGTAATTTCAAATTAGAATTCTTTAATTAATTTCTGCCACACGGTTGATTTCCTTCCTTTCTGAATTTTTTCATCTTGTTTTATTTACTTTTTTAATTATTTTTTTCCGTAGACCTCCAGAATTTGGACAGTGACAATATGTTGAAGAATCTATCAACTCATCTTAAGGATTTGGGCAATATGAAACAAAAAATACGCATTTCTTAAATTTATAAGCACAAGCATACACAATACAATCCTATCTATCTATCTATCTATCTATCTATCTATCTATCTATCTATCTATCTATTCCTCCTCTTTCTCTCAGTCTCTCTCTCTATATATATATAAATATATATTTTACTCCTGATGAGATGTTGGACGTTAGAGGCTGTCAATAAATGCCAGATTCTTAAAATAGTATATATATATATATATATATATATATATATATACGAGCAGAGAGAAGGTTTCCGTAATGATATAGAGACTGATTCCAAAATTTTTAAATTATGATTGGAACTGTTCATTTCGTTTCATCTAATTTTCCAACGATTTTTTATTATCCTGATGAGGTGGTGGACAAAAGGGCTCTTAGAGGCTGTCAATAAATTCCTGATTTTAAAATACTATATATATATATATATATATATATATATATATATATATATATTACATTTTAACCAGTTATTAGTCAGAGTCAAGTTAAACCAGTAAATAGTTGTAGCTCTCAATATATATTTAATGTAGAGATTTTAAATATTCTAATCAAGCAGGTACAAAAATTTAAATACCTGGGAAGTGTCATAACAGAAGACGGAAAGTGCGACACTGAGATCCGAAGGCGAATTGGCATGGCGAAGGAAGCATTCCAGAAGTTGAATAAAGTATTAAGAAACAGGACAATTTCACTAGAAACAAAGGGGAGAGTACTTGATTACTATGTGTTGTCAGTTCTTCAATATGGCAGTGAATGCTGGACAATATCATCAAGGATGAAGGAAAAACTTGAAGCAACTGAAATGTGGTTCTACAGAAGGATGCTGCTAATCTCATGGATCGAGCATGTGAGCATGTGAGCATATATATATAAGGCATGATCTTTGTGTGTGCGTCTGTTTATCTTCCTGTATGTCTGTATTTTTTTCAGCCCTTTTATTTTAGTTTTTGCTTCGGGTTTGGCTCTAAGTAGGCATAATTGTATTCCTTAGTCTTAGCCATGATACTATTTACTCAGGACTTATTTAGCTTTCAAAATACAGTTTACGACGAAAAAAGCTTATTTGATATCGATACCAGGAAATCAAAATTTGACTTACAGCCATTCATTTTTCTTTCAGTCTACGGTTTCGCTTTAACTGGAAACAACTATTGCCTTTTAGTCTTTCGTGCCAACGTCCGAAGAGTCTGAGTTCCAGGACCATGGGTTAGTTTTAAAGCTTTCATTTCACCCGAGCAACGCCGGGCTATAGTGCTAGTATACACATAAGTATACCAACAAACTTCACATATACTTACAAAAGGACCTACATTCTATTACATAACATAAAGTAGCTGTATATATATACAAATATATATGCCAACTACATCGGTGTTTTCAACCACGAATTCATCAATACGCAAGAAATTACCAAAGTGTCAGTCAGTTAAGTGCCATATGTGATGCACAATATTCTGTATTGCTAATGCTATCTTTTTTTAATAAACGTGTATTGCTGGTAATATTTTTCCTTATAAAAATATATTGCTGGTAAAAGTTTTTATTTTTCTGAGATAAAAGTATTGACGGTAATTCCTTTACTATGAAAATCTATTGCTGGTACTTCTACTACAAAAATATATTTTTATGTTTTTATAGAGTTTTGACCCCAGTTCTGAGGTTAACTATTTCCCCATAGCTGAGAGCCTATCAAAAATTGTATACTGACAATGCGATAGCTAATATCACGTAGCTAGACTGCTACGTGATGTCAGTTCTTCAATACGGCAGTGAATGCTGGACAATATAATCGAAAATGAGGACAAAACTGGAAGCGGCCGAAATGTGGTTCTACAGAAGGATGCTACGGATATCGTGGACTGAGCATACAAGCAACGACGAGGTGTTAGAAAGAAGGGCAACAAAAAGGAAATTGATGCTGAGCATCAGGAAGAGACAACTGAAGTTCCTGGGATATGCAATGAGGAAGGAGAGCCTGGAGAACCTGATACTGACTGGTCAGATAGAAGGAAGGAGAGACAGAGGAAGGCAGCGGATAACATATTTGCAGGGCCTGATCAGGTGGATGACGGAACGGGGGTTGCCAGGAACAACAGAAGCAAAAATACTAAGAGCCACAAGGGATAGGGAGACGTGGAGAGCCATGATCGCCTACGTCCTGAAGGGACAGGGCACATAGAAGAAGAAGAAGAAGAAGAAGATAGCCAATATTTTTTATGGCTAAATACTGGCGTTTATACAGTGTTGATATTTGAATTAGTTAAAAGGCTCGAGCTCAGTTTAATCATAAAACATCTTAAACTTTGAAATTTCAAATTGAAATTTTCAGCACCTCCTCTTGCTATATAATTGTAAATGACACCCGATTTTATAAATCCACCTCCGCTTTACACATATATAATTTATTTAATAAATATAATTCATTTAATAAAACACTAGTTGAGTCCAATAAATTTTGTCATTCAGTTCCCTAACATTGTTTTTATATATAGAAATGTATATATACTATTCTCCTATATATATATATATATATATATATATATATATATATATATATATATTAATTCGTAAAGTCAATTCGTAACGAATTTATAACATAAATTCGTAAAGTCAGCCGATTACGTTAACTTCAATATTTCGGTATCTTCAGACGTATTTTCTTAACTTAGGTTTAATTTAAAACGCCTGAAGTTACCAAAAGTTTGAAACCAAGGTAACGTATTCGACTGACCTCACGAATTCTTCTTCTATGTGTCATGTTCCTTCAAGACGTAGGCGATTATGGCTTTCCACATCTCCCTCTCGCTGGTGGCTCTTAGCACGCTTTCTCCTGTTACACCATGCAACCCTCGTTTAATCATCCACCTGATTAGGTCCTTCAAATATGTTATCTGCTGCTTTCCCCTGTCTCTTTTTCCTTTTATCTGGCCTGTTAGTATCAGGTTCTCCAAGCTTTCCTTCCTCATTGCATGTCCCAGAAACTTCAGCTGTCTCTTCCTGATACTCAGTATTAATTTTCTTTTCGTTTCCATCATTTTCGAGACCTCATATATATATATATATATATAATCGATTTTCTAGCTAAGAACACTCGCAGACGCTTATAGTACAACTGTGTAAATTTTCAAGAAAATCCGTTCAGCCGTTTCGGAGTCTATAGTTAACGGACACACACACACACAAACAAACACGCACACATACACACACAGAGACAAAGTTCGATTTATAAATAAGTTTAGATGTGTTAGTATTTATTGTATATGGATTGATGCAAAATAAATTGCCAGCAATAATTTTTAGAAAAAAATTACTAACAATATATTTTTTTAAAAGATTTTAAGAATGCTTGTAAAAAAATTCAATTTTGATATTACATGATTCATAAGGAGTTGATATGCAGTTAAACAAACAAATAAACGAAAAGAATAAATACAGTGACTTATTGATTATGAATATTCGACAATTTTATTAAAGAAATCAAATTGTATCCCAAAATTTAACTTAAAAGAAGACTACAACATAAAAGACACCTCTCACCGTTTGTAGTAAAAAATATTTAAACAGGCATATACACAAAAGCTGGGTATCATCTACCATGTATTCGATTGTGAAAGCAGAATAAATTTCATATTTTGATTACTTTAAAGCTCCTAAGAAAATTAAATTTCAACATTAGATGACCCATATGGAGTTTATATGCGTTTAAACAATAAAAGTTGTAGGTAGTATGAAGACGACGAGCAAGATTTAAAAGAAAGAACACAAGATATTCTTTTTTTTAAAAATGCGGGATGGTAGAAGGAAAGTATAGTGCGCATGATTTAAGGACAGAGACGCGACGGTGAACAAAAACTGACGCTATGTGTTGAAGTGAGTAAGAGCTATAAAATTAGAGAGGGTGTAACCGAACTGTATTCGCATCTGATTTAAAACAAAAGAACACTTATGGTTAAAAAAAAAAAAAAAACAAACAAACAAACAAAAAACAGTAAATAATATACTGAAAAGAAAGAAAAGAATTTCAAAATTTACTGAATCCTTTGATTTTGCACAAAAACAATATGCTCATCAGTTGAAAGGCATGTTTCAACGTTGGCAAATGTTTATTCATGAATAATCTTTAAAAATCAGAAGGTTTACGCCCATCAGTAGAAACCCGATCATAAACCAATAAAAAAAATTGGAGAAAAGGCAGAATAATACCAAATTAAAGAAACTAGAATGAATAAATAAAAAGAATGATATACAAAAGGAATAAGAAATTCTTCATCTCACGCCCCCTCAAAAATATTCTTCATCTCACGCCCCCTCAAAAATATTCTTCATCTCACGCCCCCTCAAAAATGACAATAATATAAACTGAACAAATAAACAAGATGTTTTTTATACGATGGCCGTTCAAAAAGTATCGTTTCTAGTGTATAAAAATAAAACAATACACATCAACTTGGTATTTAATCCCCCTATAAGTAGTCACTTATAATCCCCTTATAACTAGTCCCTTATAATCCCCTCATAAGTAGTCTATTTCTGAAGCCAAACATTTTATTCACTGATGCAAGCATTTCTAGAAATCCTTTTTTGAGACAGCGATCAACTGCCTCGTTACATTTTTTGTCTTGAAATCTTGTTTCTTTCAGGTCGGATTTGATTTTTGAAGAGGAAAAAGATCAGAAGAAGCGAGATCTGAGGAATATGGTGGTAGTCGGGTTACGGTATGTTGTACGTGACTAAAAATTCTGCACAAGGCATGGTTACTCATTGAATCTCTGTGATGTGGTGAGACGACGACCACACTCTACACACTCTCTTTTCCTGTTATAAACAACAAAAGCGAGAGAGAACATTAAAACTTAGTGAGCATGCGTGAAAGATTTCAAGATCTATATATGCCAAGCATTCTCTTATACTTAAATTCAGCATATAACGATGACATCTGGTATTTGAACTTTGGAACGAGGGAGCCATAATTTCCTTGATCAGTCAGTTTAATGCCTTACATGATACACGCTTGGGCGATCATGCCTCGAAAGAGACATGACAGACTGGGCAGAAGATTATCCCGCAGAAGTTTGCCATTTCTTTCTGCGGTAGACTGGTTGCCGACCAAGGCTATAGAACCCAATCTGTCCTGCTATTTAATCCATAACTGGAAGGAATAGATGGATTAATACCTTTCCCAACGGTATTTGCGCGTAAGTGAATACAATGGATTACAACTGGAATTCGAACTCGGCTCTCCGGTTTCTCGTTCCGAGCCGATATCCACTGTACCACAACGCACATCCAATTTCCTTGATACGCTTCCCTTACTCAAAGCCTTAAGTCTGTTTTAAGTTCATTTACACCAATACGATTACATGCAAGATCCGGAAAAATAAAGTAAAACTGTGATATTATATTCATGTACTTTTAAATTAAGTATTGTCGACCAATATTAATTAATATTGTCGAATAATTATACTATTTCGGTTTGAATATTTCATGACAGAATAAAGCTGTAATAATTTCGGACAGGAAAATATGAATATCACGTGTCAAAATTAATAATTAATGATGGCTTATTACGCTCTCTTTTAAAGATGTTTCACGACATATTCTCGTTTATTCGAGAATAAAACTCAATTACATAAAACGAACGACGAGCATTTCCTTTGCTGTAGGATTTTTAAAAATTCGATAGCCAGACATTACGAAAGGAGATAGAACAAAGTTATTAAAGTTTGTGAACTAATTCTTCTAATTCTATTTTAGTTGAGATTTAACTTCAGGAAGTATTTAATAAATCAAGAAAATCCAGAGCAACTTCAATCTAAACTTATTCATAAATGGAACTTTGTCTGTGTGTGTGTGTGTGTGTGTGTGTGCATGTGTGCGTGTGTGTCTGTGCGTGTGTGTCTGTGTGTGTGCCCGTTACCTATAGACTCCGAAACGGCTGAACCGATTTTCTTGAAAATTTACACGGTTGTACTATAAGCGTCTGCGAGTGTTCTTAGCTAGGCTTTGTGTCGAGGTACCCCCGATAAATATCGAAAATGGATAATCGAAAAGATCGGGTTATAGAAGGAGTGGTCCGATTTTAATCAAATTTGATACACTTATAGACAAAGACATAAGAAACGATATTCAGAAGTTTCAAGGTTGCAGTTCTTAAAATAGTGCAGAAAATCGATAATATATATACAAAAGCTTTCATTACACCCGAGCAACGCCGGGCTATACTGCTAGTCTATGATTACTTTACAATTGCCTTATCACTTAAAGGGACTCAAATTTTTTGACACTACGGGTAAACTAATATATACATATATATGAACGTACATATATCTGTGTGTGCGTATATATGTGTGCTGTTCTGTATGCGTGTGTGACTAAATATTGGAAAAGAAGGGGAGTGAGAGGAGTAGAGTTGAGAAGCAGATAAAAGCAAACAGAAATGTTCGTTGATAAAGAAAACTGAATTTGAGGTAAAATTATACATTCTCAAACCTATGAAAATACATAGACGCGTATACGCCTATTCTGCACATACGAGATTTTATGAGGATGCGCGTCTTGAATAAAAAAAAGACTTCAAAAAAATATAAAGGAGAGAAACAAGATGAAGATCAGAGAAGCTACCCGAAACCCGCAAGAAATACAATAAAAATAATAAAGTTTTTAAAAAATTCTGAAAAAGAGAACGGTATTCCCATGAACCGGCATTTTCTAAGAAGAGTTCTTTCTTCCCTTTTCCTTTTGAAACAGTTCTTATCAGTCGCTTACGTCATGTACAAAGAGTCTGTTGGATTTATGAGCGCGGTTTCAACGCGTCACAACGAATTAGCCAAGAAAGAACATTCTCCAGGCTAAGCTCTATCTCTAAAACCCCATGTTTTCTTCTGAAAATGGGCTAAATTTCTGGGTAACTATGGTTTCTTCTTTTACTTCTTAAGTTGACGTGCTGCTTACGTTCTAGTTTTCATAGCTGTAGATCCTCTGAGCCGTTAGAATCACGTTTTGCAGAGAATTGTCTGCTACTGCGATAAACGATGCGAAAAGAAACTTTTCATTTTGTTTTATTTATGCCACGGGATAAATTCATAAATTTGGGTGCATTGTGTGAAAATATTATCCTTAAATATCGAAATTTGAAATAAGGATTAAAATATGAAAAATATGCTTTTGTCTTGTCTTAAAAAAAAAATAGAAGAAAACCCGTTTTACCATGTCTGTACATATAACACGCATTTAAAAAGAGTATCAAAATTGCTGCGTTTTATAGACACTATATCAGTCTTTCCCTATTTTAATTTGTTTCTATTGATCTACTATGCCAATGAGTTTTGCCGAAATATAATTTTTTAAATGTATATCTATTTATGTGTGTTTCTTAATTTTTTTACTGTCTTTTTATCTATGTAATTCATTCTTCTTCTATTTTAATGTTCTATCTATCTATCTATCTATCTATCTATCTATCTATCTATCTATCTAACCCAGGGTTTTCATATCTATCTATCTATCTATCTATCTATCTATCTATCTATCTATCTATCTATCTATCTCAGGTTGCTTCTTTCTTTTTTCTTTCTTTTTTCCTATTTATCTGTCTCAATCTGTTTCTATGTATGTATGTATGTATGTATGTATGTATGTATGTATCTATCTATCTATCTATCTATCTATCTATCTATCTATCTATCTATCACGGGCTGTTTTTATCTTTATTTATATCTATCGATCTCCTTCTGTTCATATCTAGTTATCTTATTTGTTAATGGCGTCAACAATTGTATTGTACTATTGCTCATTAATTCTATTCTCACTGCCTGCCCTACAGTTGCAATTCCTCGACAGAGTAAACTTTGCTGAATGGATATCTAAGCTTCAATATCTAAGCTTCAATATTTCTAACACAATCGTAAAAACACGAAATTATTCGCAAACAAAAACAGATATTTTTATTTTTGTAACGCAAAAGATTCCAAAACTGATGATAGGAATTCATGTTAAAAATAAGAATTCAGGATTTTCGTTTCAAAAGTAACAAGAATTCCTTGATCACGAGAAGAAAATTAAATTCATAGATTTATTGAAACGTCAGTTCCTTCTTTTTTTTAGGAATTTTAAGTATATGTTTTTTTTCTTTTTTTTTTTTCTTAAATTAACGTTTGAATTAAAACTGGAGTAAATTGAAGATTAAAATCAAATCCTTATTTTCACTGATCACCGCGAAAAATCAGTGTAAGAAGACTTTTATCATGTGAACGGCTTGAAATCTGAAACCAATTCTTTTCTTCACTTCAGGAATTTAGTTTCTTCTGACGGCTTTTCCGTTTCGCTCTCGCAAATGTTTGGATATCCGGATCTGATTAGTGCTGGAGGCGGATGGTTAAGTAGATGTTGAGCGCAAGTCGGCGAAAAGCTCCTATCAACCGCTGATTTCCATCGTTATAGGGCGACAGACGATACGGAGTTTAAAGTTCTAAATTAGAAATCCTGCACATTTTCATAGCCCTACAAAGAGGTAGATAAAACTTTTCGCATACAAAAAATGTCACAACTATAAGAAACAAAAAAAAAAAATAAAAGAGAAAAAGACATAAAAAAAGACTTGAAGGAAAAGTTTTCAGCGGAAAGATTTAGTGACATCATGTTTAGATTAACTTCAAGAAAGCGGGACATTTTTTTCGAGGTCAGGTTTCTTTATATAGTTACATGAGGACTGAAAGTGTGACACTGAGATCCGAAGACGGATTGAGATGGCCAAAAATGCATTTCAAAAGCTATGGAAAGTTGTAAGAGACAAATAAATTTTGTTAGAAACAAAAAAAGAAGATTAAAAAAAAGAATATAGAATTGGTGGACAAGGTTTTAGAGAAAACAGAAACAAAATGGAAATTTATATTTGACATGAGAAACAGGGAGATGAAATTTTTAAGGCACGCAATGAGGAAGGAGTGCTTGGCAAACTTGATACGGATGGGATAGATTGAGAGTAATAGGAACAAATGAAATCAGCACGTAAATTACTTCAGGTGCTTGAATGAATGAATGAATGAATAACAGAACAAGGTTTTGGAGAAATAAACAAAAAGACAAAACTTATTGAGCACTACAACGCACAGGAAAATGTGGAGAACCACATCTTGAAAGTACACGGCACATAAAACAGATGAATATTCTAAACCCTTGAACGAAAAATAAAAAGGCGAAAGATGTATTATTTTCATATTTCTTTTTGTGTTTTGCGGTTTGTTCTTCTCATATATATATATATATATATAAACTTATTTATAAATGGAACGTTGTCTGTGTGTGTGTGTGTGTGTGTGTGTCTGTGTCTGTGTCTGTGTGTGTGTCCGTTACCTGTAGACTCCGAAACGGCTGAACCGATTTTCTTTAAAATTTACACAGTTGTACTATAAGCGTCTGCGAGTGTTCTTAGCTAGCTTTTGTGTCGAGGTACCCCCGATAAATATCGAAAATCGATATTCGAAAAAAATCGGGTTATAGGAGGAATGGTCCGATTTTAATCAAATTTGATACACTCATAGACAATGACATAAGAAACGATATTCAGAAGTTTCAAGGTTGCATTTCTTACAATAGTGCAGAAAATCGATAACGTATATATATATATAAAAGGCAAGATGTTTGTGTGTGTGACTGTTTATCTGTCTGTATGTCCTTTATACAAATCCACAATTTTTATCCGATTCTCACCAAACTTCACACAAATATTTTTTAAGTTGAGTCCGAGTTCCAGGATTATGGATTCGTTTTAAAGCTTTCATTATACCCGAGCAACGCCGGGCTACACTGTTAGTATATATATATATATATATATATATATATATATATATATATATATGTTTTATAAATTCATAGTATCACACACAAAAATTTTCGCGTTTCGAAGCTAGCCATGTATCTGGGCTTCTTCTTCTTCAGGTGATTTAGTTGATATGAGAATTATCTAGTTGAAAAGAACATTTATTTGTGTTGAATTTGTTTTTTTAGGTGTTAGTGGGGTTGGTCTGTAATTTGAATTCTGTTGACCTTGTTAACGTCTTAGGTTTAAGTGTTTGTTGGTGGTTAAGTTCAGGATAGGTTTTCCTATTTTTCTTGTGTGGGTGTAGGCTGCTGGCGCCGTGCGTGTTGTTATTTGGTTTAGGGGTTGGTAGGTGTTGTTTTGTTTTGGGGCTGGATGCTTCTTACTTTAATTTTGATTATTTTGTATTGGAGTGTGTGTTTTTTTTTATGTAGAAAGGGTTGTTTGGTTTCGGTATAAGCTGTTTTTAAATGAGGTTAGTACTGCGCTGGTACTTGCAAGTACTAGCGCTGCTTAAAAGTATTCTTAGTTGATCCGATATACACTTTATTTATAGTTGGATTTTCAATGGATGCTATGTTGCATTGATGGATTATTGAGTTTGTTTTACATTTATTTTGTAGTGGGCAGTTGCTAGGGTTTCTACAATTGCACATGTTTTCGTTGTTGTGTTTGTATTTTGGTTGTCGGTTTTATTTTGATCTACGTGTTGATTTAGTATATATTTGTTATGGTTTGTTATGATTTTTTCTAGGTTGTTTGTGCAACTGTAGCTTAGTTTAAGTGTATTTTTGTTGAAGATTTTACTGAGAAAGTTGTTTGTGGGGAAATGTTTTTTAATTAAGTTCAGGAACTTTTGTCCTGGTTTGGTGTTGATCATTTGGTTGAAAGGAGGTGTGTACCAAATGATTTTTCTGTTTCTGTTTTTCTTGTTGAGGTTATTGTTTGTTATGTATTGGATGTCTTGGTTTCTGTAGCCGCTTTTTCTTTTAATGACTTGTAGCAGAGACCATTGTGTTTGTTGAATATTTCTTTGTTGGACGAGTTTTGACTGTACTAGTGGGGTGGTTTGACTTTGGGTGGATGTATAGTGGGTATTCATTGGGTTTTATGTATGGTTGGTAATTGTTGTTAACTAAATCTAGTGTGACATCGAGGAAGTTTGCTACTTTTAAATTTGTGTTAACTATAACATTTAGGTTTAAATCTTTGAATTCTCTATGTATCAGTTTTCTTATTTTGTCTGTTTTAAAGTGTGTGGAGTTTTTTTTACTATAATTAGACCGTCGTCTATATATAGCCCTATGCCTTGTATGTTAATGTCTTGGTGTGCGGTGAGATTGTACAGTGTAAATAAGCCGATGAGATCGGAGGACTCTGCGGAGTCCAGCGCACCCATTGTGATGTCAAATTGGTTTACAGAGTTGTTCTTGGTTATGGATGAGAACAGGTGTCTTTGTTGCCATTATGATCTTATATTCTTCCTTTTTTTAGGTCTGAGTAGTGTGTGGCAAATTCCAGTGCTAAGGTAAATAGGTCCTTAGAGATTGACGGGTAGTAATCCACTATGTCAAAGAACAGTTGTTTTTTTCTTTGATGTTGTTGAACCAATTTGTGACGTCAGTTGTGTTTGACCACTGGAGTAATCCATGTTTTTGTTTTATCTGTTCATTTATTCGTTCGAGGATCTTTTTGCTGATTTTACCAATTTCTGGTTTTGTTGGGTTTATTATTCTCGTAGGCAGGTTTATTTGGAAATCTGTTTTATGGTCTTTTAATGTGATGTATGCTTCTTTAGTGTAGAGTTTGCTTACTTTTTCACTAATTTTTAGTTTATCCGTGATATTTTTGCTGGTTGTATCTATCTTGTCGACTATATCTAATTTGTTGTTGTTCGCCTTTTTATAATTTTTTGTTAATTTTTTTTTTATTAAGGCTGTGTATTTGGCTGGTGATATTGTGTAGAAATTTTCTGTTTTGTCTGACTTTACTAAGAGTTTGTCCGAAGATTTTATTTTTGAGATGACTCGGTCCAGGTGAATTTGGAATTTGTTTTTTCTTTTGTTGAAGGTTATGTTTTTTATTTCTTGGAATAGGTGATTTTCAAATTTAGATAATTTTTCTATTATAGATGCGTTTTTTATGCTTTTAAATCCATAAAGTTCCGGGTCTTTTGGTGTCTTGCTGTTCTGGAGGAAGAAGTAGGCTTTCCACCTCATCCTTGTAATTAAGTCCTCTGAATTATATATATATATATATATATATATATATATATATAATATCAATATCAATATATATATATATAATTTCAATAACGTCTTTAATATAGAATATTGGTCTTTTTCTTATATAATTTTTGAGTGATAATATCATTCAAAAACAGTTAGATAGATTGTTATCGATACGAACAGACTGGTAATTTGAATACATACATACATATATATATATATATATATATATATATATATATATATATATATATATATATATATTGTCATGGTGGCATCATCCATTACAACGGACTGAACTCTTCCTTCCACTACATATACTTCCCCTCACAAGAGGTGGCGGAGAGAGGGAGAGATCCGCAGAAGATTAGCTTAGGCAGATCAGCGGAGAGTTATAGGCAGATATAATCGAGACTGCTATCGTATGACAATTGTGAGTCCCAATTCTAGTATTATTTATTGTTCTACTAACAGAGTTCCTCATATTGTATTTTGCTGTGTTAATATATATTCGTTATTTTCTATTTTGGTTGTGGTTGTATTATTTTCTTGCTGGACTCTTAAACGGCTCAGATACATGTGTTCCTTCAACACGCACAGAGCCAACTTGGGATTTATACTTCAACTATACTCAGCGTTATTTAGTTACATAATTTGATGTCATAACTGACTGAGTAATATTAACACCCTAAAACACTCGGTTACAATTACTAGTGACTACATATAAGCATAACTATCAACGGGTTCCGGAATATGTTATCCATCTATGGAACTGATTATATATATATATATGTATATGTTAAATAAAACGTTTATTACCATCATTATCAACTACATGATACGACATAGTTCGTTCAATGTCGTTTCAAAATGTACAATTTTTTGTAGTTTGTAGCTTGCTCATGTTCTAAAGTAATAATAATAATAAGATATATATATATCTATATATATATATATATGTATATATATATATATATATATATATGAGAGAGTTTTGTAATTTGCTTGGAGCATTGTGTATATAAGAAGTATGGGTAGGTATTTGAAGGCTATCACAGTGCGTTTAGTATAATAAAGGAATGCAATGAAGGTCTTGGGTATTACCTATTTATTATTAATTAATATTTCGAGATCAGAATCTCATCTTCAGAATGATAGGAGAGCTTGGTTTCAAGTTGTCCGCTGCTGGACCGTGCCTTTAAACGAATGGCCTTCTTTCGCTGCTATATAATGTGTGTGTGTCTAGCCCTACGATTTGATATCAACGTTATTTACTGCCCGGGAGTTTCTGCTCACAAAAAAATAAATAAATAATGCTAACTGCTCACAAATATAAGCGGCATATATTCGTATTTAATTTGGGGTCCAAGTTCTTACTGTTGGTGAAATTATGGTTACCATTTCCAATATAATGGTCGCCATATCTTATCTAGTGTGTCGGTAATATAACAATATTCGTTAAAAAATCTAAAGAAGAGTCTATAATGATATCGGTTCTAACCTGGTATTTTGACTTCATTCATTTTCCCAACGGTGTAATGTGGCTTCCCTATGTCGATTTTACAACTATTTTTACCCACTTTTTTTTTTTTTGCATGTGGATGAGGCTATTATAATTATATTATCAGTAAGAATGTTACGGATCGTGTTAGGTCTCCGTGTGCGTTTAAATGACCATCATCCACATGCAAAAACAAAAAAAAAAATTCACTCGACTCTCACGCAACACTCTTCACATCAGTATTCCCATCCTTCTCGTAACCATTCTCTGACAGCCCCTGTAACCGGTTTCTCTTTCTCATCGTTCTGCGCACCAGTGACATTACTGCCTTGCTTGGAGTAAAACTATGAAAAAAAAAATAAATATAGAGCATCCAGAGCTACGGACCAAGAAAAGTCTATATTCAGAAATATATATATATATATATATATATATATATATATATATATATATAAGGAAGTTTGTCTGTGTCTGTGTCTGTGTGTGTCCGTTACCTATAGACTCCGAAACGTCTGAACCAATTTCTTGAAAATTTACACAGTTGTACTATAAATGTCTGCGAGTGTTCTTAGCTAGCTTTTGTGTCGAGGTACCCCCGATAAATACCGAAAATCGATAATCGAAAAAATCCGGTTATAGAAGGAGTGGTCCGACTTTAATTAAATTTGATACACTCATAGGCAAAGACATAAGAAATTATATTCAGAAGTTTCAAGGTTGCAGTTCTTACAATACTTCAGAAAATCGATAATATATATATATATATATATATATATATAAAGTAATATGTTTGTGTGTGTGTCTGTTTATCTGTCTGTATGTCCTACATATATCCACAATTTTTATCCGATTCTCACCAAACTTCACGCAAATATTCTTTAGACTGAGTCTGAGCTCCAGGACCATGGATTAGTTTTAAAGTTTTCATTACACCCGAGCAACGCCTGCCTATAATGCTAGTATATATATATATATATATATATATATATATATATATATATATATATATATATATATTTTATTTTATTTTAAGTTATTAGTTCTCAATTCTGCAAAAGTAAGCTGCGGTTTTCCTACTGTCACGTTAGAAAAAAAAAGAGTGAAAACCATTTAATGATATTTAAACAATTCATAAATAAACCCGAGAGACATCGAAGAGATTTATTAAGATACATATCAGTTGAAACATTATGATAAATCAGCGAAGGTGAAGATACCCTTCCCAATGGCACATTTAATAATGAAAACGTATCTTCTCTCGATTGAGACAAGATACGTGAATAGTCATTGATTAAAATACATTGTTGAAACATCTCTGATTTCAAATATCTTCCACTCAGTCTAACAAAATAAATTACGTGAAATAAATAAACAAAAAATAGTGGCTCGAATTATGACAGCATCGAAGGCAATACGGAATATATTAAATTAAACAATGTTAATTCTCTTGCGTTTTCTGTTTTTACCGTTTTTTCCTTTCACTTCGCCATTTTTGTTTTCTTTTATTCCACCCACCCCCACTTGAACGTAGCCTTTCTAACAGCAAACTCATGTAAAAGATCTTTAACACTCTAATTAACCGATTAACTACGCTTTCTTTAGAAACTTGAGAAAGGAGGACGTCGGCGCCAAACGCCCACAAGAGTGTTACAAACCACGTTTTGGCCTAGCATAATTAACGAGGGCGGCCTCAAAGGAAATGAGCGAGGGTCTAGCCAGCATAAATCAGACCGAGAAATGGCAATAGCAACAAAGCGTACAAACAGAAAGCAAAAGAACTATGCATCGACACATGATGAAGAAGAAAGAAGGGCAAACGGCTATAGACTCAGTTGAATGTCGCATGTTTTACGCACATCAGTGTTCTTTCTTTTTTTTTTACGTCATAAGATATAAATCATAAATTGATGTAATTGTGATGTGAATTCAAGATGGCGTGTGAATATATTCGTAAAACCTACGTGTCAATATCTGATTAGAAATTGTATAAAGAAGAGACTTATTTTACCATAACTAATTAATCCCGAAAATTAAAATAGAATTCCAACATCCCCTGAAATTGATGCTGACATATTTGAATGTTTTGGTTTACCGTTTCAGAAAAGGATAAGTGTATTGTCACCTGTGCATTGATATAAATGCACACACACTGGTGATAATACACAATTCCCTACTTATTATTATAGAATTGCATAAGTAAAGAAAAGTGTAATGTCGTATATATATATATATATATATATATATATATATACGACATTACACTTTTATTATAGAATTGTATAAGAAGAGAAAAGTGTAATGTCGTATATATATATATATATATATATACGACATTACACTTTTATTATAGAATTGTATAAGTAGAGAAAAGTGTAATGTCGTATATATATATATATATATATATATATACGACATTACACTTTTATTATAGAATTGTATAAGTAGAGAAAAGTGTAATGTCGTATATATATATATATATATATATATATATATATACGACATTACACTTTTATTATAGAATTGTATAAGTACAGAAAAGTGTAATGTCGTATATATATATATATATATATATATATACGACATTACACTTTTATTATAGAATTGTATAAGTACAGAAAAATGTAATGTCGTATATATATATATATATATATATATATATATATATATATACGACATTACACTTTTATTATAGAATTGTATAAGTACAGAAAAGTGTAATGTCGTATATATATATATATATATATATATATATATATATAGCCCTTTTTTACATGTGGATGATGCTGTTATATTTATATTAACAACAATTTTTTTTCTGGACATAAAGTATAAAGAAATTGTCTGAAGGTCTGTATGTCTGAGCGATTCCAACAATCATATAATAATGGCTAAAAGAACAACCGAACATGCAAAACTGAAATCAGAACGTGGAATTCAGAAAGATGCCTTTCAAAATCTAGGTACAATGTTAAGAAACAAGAAAACCCTTTTAAAAACAAAAAAAAATATGTCGAAATATTATCTAGTATTAATCCTCGAAAATGACAGTGAATGATGGAAAATGTCATCAGAGATAACGAAGAGAAAACAAAATAAATGTTGCTCTACAGGAAGATATTGAGAATCCCGTGGGATGAACCAGAATAAAATGACGGTTAATCTTAGAATCAGAAAGATACAAATGAAATTTCACGTAATATACAGAAGGTAGAAGGAAAAGGGTAAGGCAATGAGTAACATACGAAATGAACTTGTGTATATTGACAGCAAAACTGGAATGATAAAAAGACAAATGTTAATATTTGCTACAAAAGATAGAAAGTTGTGTAGATTGCTCACGCCCTGAATGTACTCGGCAAATGTAAGATGAATAATCTCTCTGAGTTTAAAATATTCTCCATTTCAAGCGACCGTTATGGTTTATGTCCATTCGGAAGAAATATTTATTCAGGGTCTTACAAAAGAATTTGCTTTTTTATGTAATTATTGTTTTTGTATTTATTGTCTATGTCAAGAGAGCTGAAGTTTCTGGGACATGTAATGAGGAAGGAGGGTTGGAGAATCTGATACTCACAGGTCAGATAGAGGGAAAGAAGGACAGGAGAAAGTAACGCATAACATATTTTGATGGGCTTGAGCTGATTGATAGGAGATCAGGGTTTGGGAGGAGTAACAAGAGAAAGCGTTTTAAGAACAAGGAATAGAAAGATGTGGAAGGCCATGATAGCCTTTATCCCGAAAGGACACGACACAAAAAAGAAGAAGAAGAATGAGAAGCGTGGGAAAATCCAGTGATCGGACGCCATTGGCCTAGCTCCACAAGTATATAACTAACCAAACAGAAGAAAACTTGTGTCAACATAGGATGCAAACAATAAAGACCAACACAACAGCAACATTATCGTTGTCAATCGCAACAGAATCATTCATCTTGTTTGAGAGAAACTTAGTCGCTTGTCAAATATTGACGTTTAGCTAGTCTTTCAGACCTTCGTGCCAGACTATAAGATCGAGTTCTTGCCTTAGATCGACCATTATCAGGCTGATCTCGAATATCTTTGATGTAGAGCCTTGATCTCTTTGAGCCGACATCTGTTATCGAGTAAAGCATAACTTAAATATCTAGTGGGGAAAAAACAAAAGTTTTGTAACTAATTACTAAAATTATTGAAACCAATTTTAATTTTAACGTAAATATGATGTAAACCAAATAAGCTAAACATACATATCTATATCTACATAAATAATTATGTTGTCTAGATAGGTTTTACATAAAAAAATCGTTGTGAACAAAGAATCAAACATTGCCTGGTAATTAGCATTTGCATATTGTAATGCATTATCAGACCATGTGTTACGATTCTTTGCATGGACTCTATAACTGTATAGAGGCCAAGGTTTCAGGCGATTTTATCTACTCGACAGAAGCCTTGAGAATATTGATAGTAATTTTTTATTTATAACTAGTATTTATTTATTTATTGATAGCAAGTAATCTTATTACAAAGACTTCTTCTTCTATGTGCCCTGTCTCTTCAGGACGTAGACGATCATGGCTTTCCACGTTTCCCTGTCCCTGGTGGCTCTGAGCACGCCTTCTCTTGTTACACCGTGCAATCTTCGTTCTGTCTTCCACCTGATTAAGTCCTTCAAATATGCTATCCGTTGCTTTTCCGTCTCTTTTCCCCTCTATCTGGCCTGTTTCTATCAGGTTCTCCAGGCCCTCCTTCCTCAGTGCTTGTCCCAGGGACTTCAGCTGTCTCTTCCTGATGCTCAGTATTAATTTTCTTTTTGTTTCCATCATTTCCAAGATCTCATCATTGCTTACATGCTCGATACAAAGACTACTTGCTTAAAAAATAATAAATTACCAGAAATACTCTGGTAAAACTTTATTCGTTTCGGCGAAATATAATCTCTGTTACTGATATCAATCTACATAGATAAATGTATGTGAGAATTTCATTCAATATTCTCGACCAGGAAATCGGGTACAGTGTTTTTAATATTATGAGGACGTAAAGTGTTTCTCATACTGAATAATAAAAAAAAAACAGATAAAAATTTCCTGAATACATTCAATGTAACATTTTTAAATACACGATTAATATCTAACAAACAATACATATGTGCATACATACGTATAAATATTTGAGTTCGTATGATTTATAATAATATTTAAAAGTGGAGATAATGTGATAACGCTATAAACCACGCGTTTTGCAGAGAGTGTCTAGCGCTCAGGTTTCATCAAGTTAGAATGAAAGAAAAATAATACTGTATATAAAGAAAATGACCTGGGACTTCTGACAAGAAACGGTGATCATAAATAAAATTATCTTATTATATCCGATGACATCACCTAGAGAGTGTCTATCTGGTAGTTTACATATATATATATATATATATATATATATATATATATATATATATAGATTCAGGCAAAAGTTTTTGTACCAAATGGAAGGAATATTTTGTTGTCTGATAAAATGAGCTAATTAAGCTCATTGAAATGAATTATAATTTATAACCAATTTTAATGACGTGCTGAGTTTTCCTTTATATATATATATATATATATATATATATAGAGAGAGAGAGAGAGAGAGAGTGAGAGAGAGAAAGAGAAAAATTATATATATATATACATATATATATATATATAAAGGAAAGAATGCCAACCCGTGAAGACGGAGAGGATAATCCAAAAGATTTTATCTAATTAATATTAAATATCAATTAGAAAAAAATAAAGAGCACAATATCTATATTGAGGGGAAAACTAAGCAAAATTATTTTTCCTATTCGAACTGTAGAAAAATGAAAGTAACAGATTATTTTTGACAGTTTTTGACACGGAAGTAAACATTATGAACGTTTTTTGACACAGGAATTAAATATTATATTAAAAAAGATATAAAAAAAGATAGACGGATACAATATGAACATACAGATATGATATTCACAATAGATAAACATGGGGAGAATAAAGGAGAAAGATAAATAATTAAATTTAAAAAGACAGATTTTACAATTGCATTCACAAATACGAGCTGAGAGAAAAAATTAGATATGTTTAAATGAACTTGTTTTTTAAAAATTTCTCTTTTTTTACAAATCTTTTTTATAAATATTTTCCCCCAAAATTTATTTTCTAAAATATGTCTTTATAAAAGAAAAAAGGTTTACAAGAAAAATTATTAAACGGAAAAGTAAAAACAATAATCCAAACAATAACGAAGGAACCAATGTAGTAAAATGCACAATATACAGTCACAAAGGTTTAACAATACAAAAACAAACTCAATTTTTTACTAATTTAAATAAAGAAAAATTACAGTGGGAAAAAGTATATATATGTAGAAATAACGGATCAGAATCGCAATAGGGGAAATAAATAGCAGTTGGAATTACGATAAATTTATATTAATCCTACAATTCCGGTAGTTTAATTTTATTCTTGTGACGACATTTAAAACCACTTAATTTCTTTGGTTCAAAAGCTGGTATTTATCACAAAATTTTAATTTTTTTTTTAGTTTTTCATATAAGCAAATTTTACATCAATTTCTAAAGCTAATAAGAATTTGAGATTTACTAACGATATCCCATTAGATCTTTGGAGAGAGTCATCTATCTTTTAATTCCCAGAAATATTTTGATAGAACTGTCTGGGATTTAAGGTGGAGCCTAGAGAAGGAATATTATGATTATAAAATCTGTATTTCCAATGTTCTGGAGAAATTCCAAAATATACTTTTCTTTCTTTATTGTATTCTTTAGGGAAAATAGTAGCGTGGTATATGACTTTTTCAGACATGTATATACATCTAATTGGACTGTTATCCTTAATTCTACATTTACAGGGGCGATTTATATTTATTTGGTGATTATTATATAAATTGTCAAGTATTTTTTTTATTAAGGGAATTAATGATGCTGTGGATATTGCTGGTACAGGAATAACTAATTCTATGAATGAAAGAGGAAAGATTTTGTTGTCATGTTCGCGATAGCGTCCGTGTGGATTAGATTCCATAAAGTGACAGTTCTTTGGATAAACCAGTCTGAATGGAATATTTTTCTTATATGTTGAATATGGAGGAAATTAGAGTTATTCTATTCTGTTAAAAAGGCATGGAATGTATTAGCTGTAAAGGTCTGCAATCTTGGAACTAAAGAATCTAAGCATTTAACATAGAATTAGCAATAAGCACTTTGGGAAAACAGCCACTGAGTGGATGGGATACTTCTTCCCACAAAAGACTCCAGAGACAATCTTGAACTGTAACATGGCTAGAAAATAAGGATTGAGCAGCTCCAGCAAAGATATGATAGCAGCAATTTTTTCTTTACTTTTTTTTTTTAGGTGGGGGGTAAACTGAATCTTGGAGAGGTAATGCATGTTCCTTCCTGGAGTGATAGAATGAGCTAGTCATTTTTCTGCATCTTTATTGGTAGACTACATATATGATTTTCACTTGAAGCTAGTAATGAACTTGATTACACAATAGAAATTCAAAATGTGAAGTTTCATTAAGAGTGTAACTATTCATTGTGACTAGAGAAAGCTTTTAACTTCGAATAAGCGATGAAAGGATATTACACAGAATAACAGAATAATCTCAAATAAAAGTCATATAAAATGAACGGGTGACATTCTAAAACAATTTTAAGTTAAAACATATGATTTATTCTGGAAAACATAAATTAATACATCGTATTAGCAAAACAGCGTTTATCGCACCTAAGTACAAACAATGATGTATATTAGATTAAGTCATGTAAAAGTCGAGAAATTGACTATCTGCTATAAAATGCCAGAGAGATAAATCGAAAAAAGTCTCCGTGTTGTCTCCCTTACAACGTCTTAAATTCTGGAGAAGAAAGACAGTGAAAATTAAAGAAAGGGAAAGAAACGGTTATGCAGCTATAAAATCGATGTTCTTGCATCAGTGCAGCAGTAGTAGTGGTGACAAGAAGAAAATGAGAGACAGCTACCGCGCTGGAAGTGAGGATTTCCGTATGAGATCTGGAAGATGTTTCACGGTCAAACATGAATAGCAAAAAAAAAAAAAAAAAAAATGACGAAAAAGGAAAGAGTGAAGTAATGACAAAATTCTTTCAAGATTTTTAAAATGTTTACATTTTATTATTACTAGCATCGTAGCCCGGCGTTGCCCGTGCAAATCAGAATATTTTAGTAGTAGGAATCGGTTATATAAAAAAATAATGATATAAAAAATTATTGTTTAAAAATTGTTAAAAAATTCCATTAAAAATTCTATTTTCTTTAGTTTTGCGTAAACATGTGTGACATTGTAAACAACATTGCGTTTGTTTTGTTTCAAAATTACGGGGAGAAATATTTACATTTTTTGTTGACTAAATTAATTTAACATAGAAATAAAAATTATTTATTTTGTTTTACTGAAATTAGTAATATAAAAACTATTACGCTCTCAGTTCAGAAATCTTTTTTTAAATATTTCTTTTGTTTCAAAATTTTGGGGAAAAATATTCACATTTTTTTGTTGCCCAAACGATTTTTTAAAACGTTGGAATAAAAATTAAATATAAAAACTCATTTTTTTTTCTTTATTTTAGTCGCGTTTAACACGTGTGATTTGATTTCTGTGACATAAAACTTCAGAATAAAAATTAAATATGAAAGCTCATTTTTTTTAATAAAAAAATATTTTAGTCGCGTTTGACACGTGCAATTTGATTTCTGTGACGTAATTCAGCAACCATCTTAGATCTTAGATGTTTTACGGAAGAAATGTAAACAATCGACCGCATTGGCCAAAAAATGCGAAAGGGAAAATTGCTGAACTTAAACTAAAAAAGTATGTGTCGACCTGGCTTCCCTGTAGATATGTGTCCCTAGAAAGTTTAAATGGCGTAGCTTAAAAAATGTAGGCGTGCATAGGGAACAGTCACCCACAGACTCACAGATTGGCTTTTATATATATAGATTATTTCTGCAATTATTCTTTTCTAATCCGACACAATTTCCCACTTATATAAACGTAGGTACACGTGTTTGAGTTGATATAAATGTAAACAGTGAAATTATTCTCTAGAGACTTAGAGATCGAATGTCTTTACGAAGAAAATATATTGCCTGACAAGAATCTAACACGTGTCCTTTTTTTAATGTGCCTTCTCGTAGCGTGATTGTAAATCAAACTTGGCTTAAAAATAAAGAGACTTTAGTTATACTGAACAGGATATATATTTTATTAAGACTTACAACCTCTAGGCTGGTATTCAATTATCTCACTGGTTAAAAAGCAGGCATGGCTACTTAAATATATGTTTCCACTAAATATAGATAACATAAAAATATATATATATATATATATATATATATATATAACGGGGTCCGTCCGTGTGAGAATGTATATGTATATATTCATAGCGTGCGCTTCTGAGAAAGAGAGAGAGGGTATTTGGTTGTTAAAAAAAACATAATTTATATTTAGAAAATAAAAACTAGACTATGTACTAATGAATGATTGAAATTATTTTAAATTAAATATATTTCGAAAACTGTCAATAATTTCTAACATATATTTGTGTTCCTGAAAACAGGTAACTGTTATTCATCTTTATCCACAACAAGATAAATGATTTCCGTAGATAGAGTATATATTCAAACTTGCAAAGACTGATATATTGATAAGATGTACTTTGTACGTTAATAAATTGTTTCTAAATATTTCTAATGCATGCATGCATATATATATATATATATATATATATATATATATATATATATATATATATCATGCGGAGTACAACTATAAAAATATATCTTATTCTTATACTTCAAACGTTATTTTAGTTGATATCCGTATTTTAATAGAATCTACGTTTATTTTAGCAACAAATATTTTTGAGGACAAAGATCTGTATAGAGGCCAGATATATGTGCAACATTTTCATTTGAAAATTGATATTTACACATCGAAGCTTCATACTAGCACGCATATACATTGGGAGAAATATATGTGTATCTCTGACAAGTCATTAAAATAGTTTAGTGAGATATATGCCTTCCATTTTCAAATTGTATTGTGCATACAAATATTTTGCTCCCCTTTGCAGTGTCATTTCTTAACTCTTTCGAAGGAGAGTTCCATGTAGTTGTTTCCCTTTAATTACAAAAACAATATCAATGTACGCATGCGTGGAGTCACGCAAAGCTTTCGTTTTTCTCTTTTTCATAGACGCACAAATGAATGGGATTTTATACTATATATATATATATATATATATATATATAAGAAGGTTTTGTAATTTGCTTCAAGCATTGTGTATATTAGGAATATGGTTAGGTTTTGAAGGCTGTCACAATGCGTTTAGTAAAATAAAGGAAGGTAAATATGTATTTGATATCACCTATATCCAGTATATATATATTGAGAGCAACATTATCCAAGTTCGTTTTCCTCATTATGTTTCACAGAAAATTAGCTGTCCTTTTAGCTGTCAAGACTATAATAATAATTTGTTATCTAAAAATGATTATGTACTTTACCTACAGAGAGAATAAATTAGTCTATCATTTGATACTGCTATTAGTCTAATAGCGATCTGTAATATTTATTGTACAGTGTTTAAACTTTGGGATTAATTGAGAATGTTTGAGTTAAGAGTAATGACAAGTGATGAGATTATGTTTTAAAATAAATATTCGTTTGCTAATTAAGTGCTTTTTTTCATTCTTAACCAACGGATTGTGCATAAAATTATTATATACGAAACTATAAAGTAGATTCATATTCTCTTTTGAATTTCTTGTGTTTGTCTGCGAAGTCATATTGTGGTTTAGTCATTATTCTTCTTACTCTTTATTTCAACATTTCTTTCGTTTTTTTTTTTTCATCTTCTTTTGCGCAGTCGCTCTCAATCTATTTTCATCCTTCCCTCTATATTTTCTTTCTACTAACTCCCTCTTAAACAGTTTACCATCTCTTTCTTTGCGCATCTCTTCATATAGTTTTTCTCCCTGATCCACATTTTCGTATTATTATTAAAAAGCTGACTTTCTTGAACCGTAGCTTACCCACTTTTCTTTTTCCTCTCGCTTTCCCGAATCTCGTTCAACGGAAATGAAAAGGAAACAGATGCATTCCAGAATAGATTCCGGAATGATGCTCATTTTTACGGTGCCCATTCCGACTCGAAACAATGACACATCTATCATTCCTCCGCTACGTCATAACTCACTGACGGAAGGCGAATAGAGTTCCACCAATCAACACAGACCGCTTTTCATCTTCAAAGCGATTACTTCTGGACTGTGGAATGTAGGACTCGATGGCGCGGCCGATTTAAAAGACAACTTTATTATAAAAAAAATAAACAAAAACAAAGCTGCCCATGTCATAAAAATTGCATACCAATTGAGACACACATCTTGACAATGGAAATAGCCTTCCTTGTATGCTTAATGATTATAGCCTTATATATATATATATATATATATATATATATATATATATATTAAATATATAAATATGCGTATGTTCGATGGAAACTTCACATTTATATATAGATCCTATGTAAATCACATATATATATATATATATATATAGCGCCCATAGCTCAGAGGTAGAATAGCAGACTAACGCCAATTCGGTCGGGTTTCAATCCTATGTAGAAAACAATCGGCTGTCTAACCGTACTGATGAGCAGTGATACAGCGAAACGGATCTGTCTGCGGATGACTATTTACGCTCTCACACCCTGATTGAGCACCAAGAATGGTAGACTTTGAAAAGCAGTAACGACTCTAGCATATAAGCATCGTTCATTCAGCAATGAATTAGAACACTCTCAAGTATTGGGCGTGTATAATGATAATATACATGCTAAAATGTCTGCCTCCTTCTACCGAGCGCCCATAGCTCAGAGGTAGAATCGCCGACTGACGCCAATTCGGTCGGGTTTCAATCCTGGGTAAAAAAGCAATCGGCTGTCTAACCGTACTGATGAGCTGTGATACAGATCTGTCTGCGGATGACTATACATATATATATATATATATATATATATATATATATATATATATATAACCAACAATTAAAACAACCTACCTTTAATAAAATTACGTTTAAATCTGTTCATAACACATTACATTGTATTTAAATATGTGATTCTATTAACATTTCCAGCTTTCATGTGGTGTGATGTCTTAGCACCGCATTACAAATTTACGAACTGCGTTTGCTATTTGGTCACTGTTATCGTTGCTTAGCAAAGTTTTATGTCAACACAAGATAAAATCTTCTTTGAGGGTGGATGTTTTCATGTTAACGTTATATATATAAATCGATGTAAAGAGAACCAACAGTTTTACAATTCTGAGTTCTCCTGCGTTTACTTTTTTTTATATAAAAGTGCTTAATACAATGAATATTGTATAGCAAAATATAATCATATAATTAAATTTGTTTTTTAATTAAAATACATTGCGACACGGAAATTTCTATGCTTCGAGATTTCTACCTCGTCATCAGGCAATGTTTTTTTTTTTAATCATATCACCCCGAGCAAGGCGGTAACGCCACTGATGTGCAGGGGGCTACGTAAGAGTGAAAAGATTGGAAAAGAGAAAGCTGGAAACCACATCCTAAACAGGAAACAAGGGATGAGCCTCTTCACCTGTTCAATAGACGTGGGTGGAGTGTGAACCGGGCGAAAGTTTAGTCTATCTACTACAATTGAAAAAAAATCATTGTTTGGAAAATGATTTTCATTTACATATAAGAAACAATATGCTTGTTAGTTATAGATATGAGAAGCCACAAAATTTTCGTCCTGGGTATGACGGTAAACTGCATCATCAGCAAGGCCTCTGATTGGGAGGTTGTGAGGAGCATGGAAATACCTCATAATTGCTGTTGTTCCCAGGTTCATTCTGACCCGGAGTGGTAGCACATGTTAGGGTCCCAGCTATGAGTAAATAACTAACCCCCAAACTAGGGTCAAAACACTATGAAAGTATGAAAATACTTTTATAGAAATATAATATATATAAGAATACACATTTATAGAAAAATATACGCTTTTGAAAGAAAAATATTACAAACAATATTTTCTTAAGAAAAGATGATTGCCAGCAATACATTTTTGAATACGAAAGTAGAATACATCTTCAGTTTTCTAAAATAATTTTTTTTCTTCAAAATCTGACTAAATCAACTTTCTTACTGTAACCGAACATTAAAAAATATCTTTAAACTCTACTTTTTCGGCATTAAATAACCCACATAGGTTGATATGCCGTTAAACAAAACTCAAATACACAAAATTTTATGTAAGTATTCAGTTTAGCTAATCAGAATAGTGATTCTCTTTGAATTTAAAAAAAAACTTTATACTTTTTGGAAATACATGATTTCTTCTTTCAGTCTTAACGGCCAAAATTCCAACTTATTTTTTAAAACCCCTGTGTAAACCCTATTTCCGTTGAAAAACCGTTATTGTTACAAAATTTTTCTTTCAGCTTTCTCTATATCCCAACATTTCCCAAAACAAAAAAAGAAAAAAGAAAAGAGATGAAGGAAGAATGAAAGAAAGCATTTTATATTTTTTATTTAACTTAAAGAGATCTTTGAGTATAAATAACTATTTTTATTTCGATTCAAAATGCATTTTATTCTAATTTTTCAAAACTTTTAATTTATAAATAACATTTTAATTATCCATTTATTTATGAAACAATTTTTTAAAATTCTTTTAATTTTTTATATAAAATCTGTTCTATTGTTATTATATTCTAATACAATTCTTAATATTATAATACAATCTTTTAAATATCTATTTGATTATTAAAAAATTAAATATCCATTTAATTACTTTAATATTTATTTAATCATTATTTTTCTAAAACAATTTATTAGATGTATGCAAGTTAATAAACATGTTTTTTTTTATTCATATTCTAATGTGAACATGTTGAAATGTTTACATATGACATTTATTATTTACATTTTTATTCTTAAGAAATTTAATAATATATATTTTTCATATAGACACAAAGGGCATTGGTCGTTTAAAGACTTACATATTCTAGCTTTTTAAAAAAAATCCATTTAAATATGGTTGTTTTATTCGTTTTCTTTAGATACCAATAATATTTCGATAGGGATGTTCTGTTTCTGTACTTATTATTATTATTATTATTATTATTATTATTATTATTATTATTGTAAGTGAAGATGTGTGTTGATAAAACCGTTTTTCAGAGAGTTCTTAGTACTACCCACATAAATCTTTACTTTACCAGGGTTTTCCACATAAAAAGAGTGTTATATACACATCTTATCACAAAATATGGTCTCCTGGGAGATCATGTAGTGTTACAGAAGGTTGATATAAGAATTGGTGAAGAGCTATGCACATCTTATCACAAAATATGGTCTTTTGGGAGATCATGTGGCGTTACAGAAGGTTGATATTAGAATTGATTCACTCTTTATGGTAGACAAGCATTCACGCAAAATTTGTCGCTTCACAAAAGACATCGGAATCACATCTTAAAGAATAACCAAAGAAAATGATTACTTTACGTGGAACGTACTGTTAGCCACGCCTGTTGATTGTGAGGACGCTAACCGGTCGTGATTTAATCTCTAAACACCTCATTATAAGAACTAGATATAAGGACAGAATTAGGACCACTTTTGTCATATACTCAGTGCTTCCTCCGATGAGCTGAACAGGAGATGGAGCTTTGAGATTATTCTTGACCGCAAAGCCTTCGACTACCTCCCAAACTGTTTGGATGTAGAACGCTAGAAAATGTCTTAAACCAGAATGCTGGAAGTAAGTCATTTTTCCTCCTCATGCCCAGAGAAAAAGGCCTCTAGAGTTCTGGTTTCTGTCGGCTCAAGTCTCCCTTTGACCGTGTCTGTATTTTCCGTCTCGCCTTTAAAGTGCATGCCAACAACCAGGAAAGAAGTGCGGACCCAAATCCCGGAAAAGCCTTTACTCGTCACTTGTGCTTTTGCAGGGAAGGAAAAGAGGGAATGGCAGATCGTTGGTAAGACTGAAGGTAAGCTCAAGGCAGTGAGACCTTTGTCCCCGGAAGCTTCCATGGGTAAAATCACATAATTCCCACCTCTTTCTCTGTACTAGCGTTAAGTCTACGGCCTAGACTCAAAGAAGAAAAGGTTTCAAAAACTACAAAAAAAGGTATGTCTGCACATGAAAAAAAACAAAAAAAAAAAAAACATAAAAAAAACTGGAGAAACACATTTTTGACATTTCATCGTTATCTAAATTGGCATCAACCTAACCCCAACCCTGGCCTCTCAAAAATCACGAAACAGATCATCATCCACTTATTCCGTCCCTTACAAAATTATCCCGCACAGTCAAGATCCCAGTCCTTTCATGAAACAAAGTTTTGCATACTTCAAACCCTGCCCTCAGTTCATCCCTCCAAAAAACAAGACCAAACAAAAGACAAAAACCAGTCAGTCAAAAGAAAAAAAAAGAAATCCTCAAATCTAAACTTATTTATAAATGGAACTTTGTCTCTGTGGGTGTGGGTGTGTGTTTGTGTGGGTGTTTGTGTGTGTGTGTGTCCATTACCTATAGACTCCGAAACGGCTGAACCAATTTTCTTGAAAATTTACACAGTTGTACTATAAGCATCTGCGAGTGTTTTTAGCTAGGTACCCACAATAAATATCGAAAATCGAAAAAATCGGGTTATAGAAGGAACAATCCGATTTTAATAAAATTTGGTACACTCATAGACAAAGACATAAGAAACGATATTCAGAAGTTTCAAGGGTGCAGTTAGTGCAGAAAATCGATAATATATATATATAATGCAAGATGTGTGTGTGTGTGTGTGTGTGTGTGTGTGTGTGTGTGTGTGTGTGTGTGTGTGTGTGTGTGTGTGTTTATCTGCCTAGATGTCTGTATTTTTTCAGCTTTTTTATTTTAGTTTTTGCTTCGGGTTTAGCTCTAAGTAGGTATAATTGTAGTTCTTAGTCTCAGCCATGATACCATTTACTCAGAAGACTTATTTAGCCTTCAAAATTCAGTTTACGGCGAAAAAATCTTATTTGATATCGATACCAGGAAATCAAAATTTGACTTACGTCCATTCATTTTTCTTACAGTCTACGGTTTCGCTTTAAATGAAAACAATTATTGCTTTTTAGTCTTTCGTGCCAACGTCCAAAGAGTCTGAGCTCCAAGACCATGGATTAGTTTTAAAGCTTTCATTACACCCGAGCAACGCCGGGCTATACTGCTAGTTTATCATACAACTTAGAGGAGGATATATTCCGTATTTCCCCACTCCAAACAGAGAGAGAGAGTGAGGGAAACAGAGAGAGAGAGAAAGAGGGAGCGAGAGAGAGAGATCGAGAGAGAGATAGAGAGTGCGAAAGAAAGAGAGAGAAAGAGAGATAGAGAGAGAGAGCAAAAGAGAGAGAGAGAGAAAGAGAGAAAGAGAGAGAGAGCGAGCGAGAGAGAGCGAGAGAGTGATATATATAGAGAGAGAGAGCGAAAGAGAGAGAGATAGAGAGTGAGAGAGAGAGAAATACCGTAACAGAATAAAGGAACTTAAATACCTGCTGTCTATAAAAAAAAAATACAGTGAAAATGATGTTGAAAATATCCGAAATTTTTCCAAACCAAACGAGTGTTCATCGTAATTCGAAATTGGTCGGGGAATCAACAGATATCGGTTATGATCGAGGAGGCCATCAACTCTTTTAAAATCACCCCCACCCATTGCAGATTTTGACAACGCGATAGTTTAAAAAACTTCAACAATTTTATTCAGGGAGGGTCCCAATTTTCATTGATGAAGACCAGCCTTTACCATTCAAAATTTTGAGTTTGTGCCATATTTGTACATATTTGTGAAATAAATATCGTTGGAGTCAATCTTCAGAAAATTTTATGCAAACCTCAAGGCGGGGGCCTAAGCAAGACGAATATTATACCCGACAGTAACCGAGTTATAACAATGGCGACTCTCATACGAGTTATAACTTTCATTAAATGCATACATTTGTTGATGAAAGCTAATACTTTGGACCCTGCTCAAGTTAGTAAATGACGTAATATTTCAGCTGCTCTTACTTTTGCGTATAAGAGATATGGGAGAGTGATTTACTCAACTACTAATTCATCCTCACTCTACTCAGATTATGGCATATCAGTGCCAAGATACATGAGGATGGAAAAGGGCACAGGCAGAAGTGGAACCATGCTTTTTCTCTAATAACAGAAAACCTCAACTCAAATCTGGATTATTTTCTTTACTTTAATGTGCCATGTCCATTCAGAACATGACCGGTCATGGATGTTGTGGAGTAACTAATACAACCCTGGTGATAAAATGAACTAGATGCTTAAATAAAAAAAACTCTACTGAATCTAAGAAATGTCTTTGAGGTAATCTTCAAAGTATTTCTTACATACGTTATGCTGAGTGCCTACATAAGAGTTATATTCTAACCGCTAGTAAACGAGTTATCATAACTGCGACGAAGATCAAACTCGTACGAGTTATAACAGGAGTGACGAGAATATTGAAACTCATACTGAGTATAACAAGTAAGAAAAAAATCAATTTTTACTTCGGAGCACGGGTTACGAGTGACTACGAGAATTTAAATCACAATGGTTTAGATCTTTCTTTTTGTGTGTAGAGGGAAGAAAAATGGACGGAATATGGGCTTTTGTGGTACAAATTCAACAATCATAATAGTATCAGTTGTTAGAACTGCAGAAAAAAACAAATCTTAATGGAAACAATTCTGAAAGAAATGGAATTGAAATGAATAAAATACTTACACTACAGGAAACATCGGATGAATGCCAGAGAATCCGACATTTGAGAATTGAAATTCAGGAAGAAGAATGTACATATGTACAAGCAAAAAAGAACAAAATGTGCAAAAACAAAAATTAATCATTGATTAATATGTGGAATGTTACAACGCGGAGACGATTGCCTCATTAAGAATTCGAAATGCTACACGTGTGGTAAAGTAGGAAATATGAAAGAAACATTCTCACAGGAAAAAAATTGTACACAGAATTGCGATTATTTTAATCACAAAAAATAAATGAAAATTCGTGAACAAGAAAATAAATAAGGTGGATGTGAAAATGCGACTAGATATTGGTAATGATATCACAATAATTAATGATGCCAGATGGAAAGAAATCAGAAAGCCGATATTAAAAATGGCTTCAAAAGTCGGGAATAGCGTCTCAGATGAGATATTATTTATTGGCAAGATTACTTGTAATGGTTCATTTGTGGCACCTCCCCGGCCCTGGTCGCTGTTGTTTCGATCCAGCCAGCTAGACGTTGATTGACTCTGTCACGGTTTTCTCCCTTGTTCCACGTTGTGTTGATTAATCACAAAGCAGTCGCGTGAGTTTCCACTAGCTGTCTCTCAGCCGAACTAAACCAAGCTGGGAAGTGTGCACACAATTAAGTAATAAAAGAAAGAATTATAACTCCAAGGAAAATAAGTGGACCGACGGTTGAAAAGTGTTGCAAAATACGTCTTTATATACGGATTATACACAATAGTCTCTTGGTCTAAACAGCACCAAATATGCCACCACCCGGAAAATTAAGTGGAATATACACAATATGCTCTTCTGGGATAATTTCCCATCCCTGCTTCTATCAACTGGTAGTGGAACGGACGTTTCTTATGTAAATCGAATTATTCTCCTAAGCAATAAGAAATCTGGCTGGCCCCAGCTCACTGCTTCGAACAGAAGTCTAAGTTCGTATTATAAGTCTAGTCAACTTGTTGCTTGTTTTCCGGAATGTTACGGAAATTGCCGAAGTGCTGGGTTATTCTCTTTCAGTTAACAATTTCAGACTTGTCTGAAAATTTTCGTCTTGTCTGTCTTTTAACTTTGGTTGGCTGATCGGCGACAGGCTTCTCTACGGTCCCCATCCAACGGCATGGCAATCATCTCTTTGTCTCTTTACTTCTTCGGTTGGGATCTGTCTTTGGTCATTACGTTTCTGGACCGGGAAATCGAACTCTCTGCCACTTGAGCTGCAACTCTGAAAAATTCTGTAAATTCTCTTCTGTCTTTAACTCTGGTTAGCCGGCATCAGGCGTCTTCTGTCGATCTCTGCAACTTCACTCAAAACTTTGTCTGCAAGTTCTCTTCTGTCTTTAACTCTGGTTAGCCGGCATCAGGCGTCTTCTGTCGATCTCTGTCATTCCGACTTCAACTTCTCTGTCGCTCTCTGCAACTCAAAACTTTAAGTGCAAAATCTCTTGTCTCTCTTTATCTCTGGTTGGCCGGCAGGCTCTGCAGTTGGTGCCCAACAACATGGCGCCCTTCTTCGTCGTTACATTTGTAGGCTGGTAACTGGAACTGAACTTGAACTGCCTCGAACTGCCACAACTCCAGTCCAACTTCGGACTCTCCTCCGATCCAACTAACTCCAACTGATTTTGGTCCTTGGGGCCCTGTATTTATGCACATGCTATGGTGTGGGGCCAACGGTCGCTGGGTATCTAATCCCCCGTCTCGGCAACCAATAAAATCCTGAGGTTAGCTGCTTCTCGTTGTTGACTGTGGTTTAACCAATGGAATTAGTCTTCTTCCCATGACGTCAATTGTTAGTCGTCTCCCCCTTTCGGGGCTTGGTCACCGGACCAATGAAATTTCTCTCGATCTCATGACGTCATCTCCCCATACCCCTTTTCTGGGCTGGACGTAACCGAATTTCCTTTCTCAAAAATGTTTCGTTCTCACGAAACAATTTCGGGGATTTTTTTCTTAAAACAATAGGCATTAACCTTTTTGAACTGTCTTCGCCCAAAACAAGTTAACAAGGGTCCATTGACATTGTTACCCAAATAATAATTTTTACGCACCTGTTTTTAATATCCATTCTCTGAGTCACCTATATTTTCAAGTAACAAGAATTCCTTATCAGTTTTAACCTGATGTTAGTGAAAATACCTTTTCTCTAAATTACTTGACTCAGAATCAAAACATCTGTTATCTTTAATTCTTTCACGAGAGTCATACCAGCCAGACATTCAGACCCAAAATGAAATTTCCTTTTCCTTTACCAAGAAACAATAACAAATAAATTTATCTTTCCTTTATGTTTAGAATGACCGTCAGCTTTCTTTGGGGTGGCTGAAACCGATATCTATTGTTTCTGTGGTTTGAAAACAAATCCATTTCTCTTTTCTTTCTCTTCTTTCCGGGTTTACAATAATAGAGAAATACCAGATGTTCGTTTTCGTCTCTGCTTTCTTTTTAAAGATAAAGATTTTCTAGCTACAGTTAATAATTAGTTCATAAAATTAATCACCTCCGTTTTCCTTTGGAGGATAAAGAAGATTTCTCTTAGTATGTTCTCTTATGATCTATAATAGCAATTTGAAGATTTTCCGGTTATGGTTATTAATTAATTAATAAAATGAACCAATTCCTGTCCGCTACACAATATTGTTATACATTTAGTAATAAGTGTGTAAAAACTAAGGTTTTTAAAAATACTCCGATCTTATTCGGTACTGACTGGCTGGGATTATTATTTTAGCGTTGGGATTCACTTATAAACGTTTATTGCGAAAACATAAGTAGACAAGCGACCAATAAAAAAAAAACACAGAGTAAAAATTTAAAGGAAGAACTGATAAAATGTTTTCCGGATGTTCTCCCGGATGAGTGAGTCAATGTCCCGAATTCGAAGCGAAATTTTAAGCGAAAAAAAAAATGCTCAGGGCTAATATTTAAACCGTAACGAAGGGTATCATACGAATCATTGGATCAAGTCAAGGTAGAATTAGACAAACTTGAAAAATACGTGTATTTGAAGTGATTAATCATTCAAAATGGACAACACCGGCATATATATATATATATGTAAAGAGGAAAAACATTGTGTTTGTGCTGATATTTCGACTGGGTTAAGCAATTATTTAGTACAGCATATTTACCAATTACCATGTCTAGAGAAAATTTTCACAAAGTTAAATGGTGGATATTTTTTCGAAGCTGAATCTTTCTGGAACGTATTTACAAATTACATATTGATTTCCTAATTAGTAGCTATAAAAAGCACAAGAGATTGAATAAGTTCAGCCGACATTTTTTGTTATAAAAATGGCTCCATCTATATATAAATAAACTATGAATACCGTGATTGCAGATTCGGATTTCGCAGTTGCTTATCGGGATGATATATTAAGTGTATCTAAGGAACAACATAACGGGCACGTGAAAAGATTTTTTGATCAAAATACGAGAGTACAGGTTCAAACTCAGTGAGAAAAACTGTAAACTGATTTTGCCTAGAATTAAGTACCTAAAACAAATCATTAACAAAAATGGTCGTCAACCAGATTCGACAAGGGCAAGTGCAATTAAGAATATTCCCCCAGTGCTATTTTACAAGTATTCCTGTGACTAGCGAAGTACTATTAATTTTATGTTACTAATATGAATTTCAGATCTACACTGAATGACTTACTAAATCTAAACTTATTTATAAATGGAACTTTGTCTCTGTGTGTGTGTGTGTGTGTGTGTGTGTGTCTGTTTGTTACCTATAGACTCCAAAAAGGCTGAACCGATTTTCTTGAAAATTTACACAGTTGTACTATAAGCGCATGCGAGGGTTCTTAGCTAGGTTTTGTGTCGAGGTATCCCCGATAAATATCGAAAATCGATAATCGAAAAAATCGGGTTATAGAAGGAGTGGTCCGATTTTAATCAAATTTGATACACTCATAGACAAAGACATAAGAACCGATATTCAGAAGTTTCAAGGTTGCAGGTTTTACAATAGTGCAGAAAATCGATAATAGATATATATAAAAGGCAAGTGTGTGTGTGTGTGTGTGTGTGTGTGTGTGTGTGTGTGTGTTTATCTGCCTGTATGTCTGTATTTTTTCAGCTTTTTTATTTTAGTTTTTGCTTCGGGTTTGGCTCTAAGTAGGTATAATTGTAGTTCTCAGTCTCAGCCACGATACCATTTACTCAGAGGACTTATTTAGCCTTCAAAATTCAATTTAAGACGAAAAAACCTTATTTGATATCGATACCAGGAAATCAAAATTTGACTTACATCCATTCAGTCTGCGGTTTCGCTTTAACTGGAAATAACTATTGCATTTTAGTCTTTCGTGCCAACGCCCAAAGAGTCTGAGCTCCAGGACCATGGATTAGTTTTAAAGCTTTCATTACACCCGAGGAACGCCGGGATACACTGCTAGTAAATACGTAAAGTGGAACTAGACTATCAGTCAGTGTAAGAAGACGTTTGAAGACTTAAAATATACTAATGTCAGACTTATCACTTGCGCACTAGGTTCAACAATAATAATCGTCGTGGCTTCAGAAGTTAATAATTATAGAATTGGAGCAGTAGTTTTAGTTGGATACGATGACAGTAATAACAGAACCATCTCACATGCTTTGCATTCGATAATAAAAGGAGAAAAATCTACTGTTCGATCGAAAAAGAGGAGTTAGCAATTATATTTACAGTGAAAAAGTTTTACAAATTTCTACACGGAAGTTTTCAGTTTTAAAACAGACCAACGACCTCTATTTTTAAATTCTAGTCCAGAAAAAGATTTCCTACGCATACACATAGTATGTGCGTTGTGGTACAGTGGATATCGGCTCGAAACGAGAAACCGGGGAGCCGAGTTCGAATTCCAGTTGAATCCATTGTATTCACTTACGCGCAAATACCCTTGGGAAAGGTATTAATCCGTCTCTTCCTTCCAGTTATGGTTTAAATAATAGGACAGATTGGGTTCTATAGCCTTGGTCGGCAACCAGTCTTCCCCAGAAAGCAATGGCAACCTACTGCGGGATAATCTTCTGCCCAGTCAGTCATGTCTCTTTCGAGATATGATCGCCCAAGCGTGTATCACGTATGGCACTAAACTGACTGACTGAATATAATAGTTGAAGTCATGATTAAGGCTTCTGTTGGGCATAAAGTGGGGGATCAGTTTTATATTGTCATGAAATAATAAACTTATCCTCCACTAATTACTACTTAATAATAAAATACATCTTTTCTCACTCTAGCTATGAGTCAAATAATAGGACAGGTTGGGTTCTATAGACTTGGCTAGCAACCAGTCTACCGCAGAAAATAATGGCAACATACTGTGTGATAATCTTCTACCCAGTCAGTCATGTCTCTTTCGAGATATGATCGCCCAAGCGTGTATCACGTATGGCACTTAACTGACTGACTAACGCATACAACAAATAGATTACAACGCTGTTGTATTAACTTTTAAATTACTATTCTAGGATGGAATAACTATTGTTTAAAAATTTTGGACATCCGGATGAGTTATCACGATTAATATCAAAATATTTTAAAATATTTGGGGACACTCTCATTGTAGCATAAAAAAATGAAATAGAAATAAAGAAATATATAATTCAATGAAGTACGCGAATTACCACTTACCCTAAAGGAAAGAAAAATAACATGATTTTGGCGGAAATTTAAAAAAAATACAACAAAACAACTGAAAGGAATTAAGAAAAAACGCAATCCAAACTTGACTGTTTACTCGTCATGTGACGCACTACTGATATTCGCACAAATAGTAGTAATGCCTAACATATTAGAAAATAGAATATTAAAACGAATTTTATCGTGAACATCCGGGAATTTCAAGAATAAAATGTCTTATGAGATGCTATGAACAGACCTGAAGCAGACTATCACCACTTTTAATTTCGTTGTTTTTCAATTTTTATTTTTATTTTTTCAGCACAGTTCTATAGATTGTTACTTAAACTTTCCGAATATCAAAATAAATTTGAAAAATTACAATATTTAAACAAATTTATGGTGGGGGGTCAGTTTCTCATACAACGTTAAAGTAAATCGATCCTCCATTTTTAAAACACACGCGATGGGGTTGCTTTTTTATGTTAATTTCGTTGTTTTTCATTTTGTTTTTACTTTTTTCAGCGCAGTTCTATCGATTGTGACTCAAACTTTCCGATTATCAAATTTTTTTTTTTAAATTGAAATATTTAAACAAATTTGTCGGGGGGGGGGGCAGTTTCTCATACAACGTTAAAGTAAATCGATTCTTGATTTTCAATCCACTATTAGGTTGTCTGAGAAACTGGTTTCCACCAAAATTGTTTAAATATTGAAATTTTTGCAAATTTTCTTTTGTCATTCTCAACGTTTAAGGTGTAAAAGATAATATTGCACTGAAAAAAGTCCAAAAAACTGATAATGAACAAATTTACAGGTGGCGGTAATGTCGTACCGGTGACTGGTTTCAAAATGGAGGCTCGATTTACTATAACGTTGTATGAGAAACTGATCCCTCCCCACCAGAAAATGTTTAAATATTGAAATTTTTCAGTTTTTTTCCCTCAATCGTAAAGCTAAGGGGGTAATCGATAGGACAGCGCTGATAAAAGTAAAAACAAAAAAAATTCATAACAACGAAATTAAACGTGGTGGGAGTCTGCTTCAGGTCCGCCATGCTATGTATACTGGACTAAAATTCATCGAGACATTGAAAAGTCGTAAAATCCTGCAGAAGATTCCAGCAGCAAAAATACCTAATTAATGGATAGCTCTACTAAGGGGCCTGGAATTTGTAAGTGCAAAAATCTTCTACGGCGATAGTGAATTTTTACCCGAACTTTTCGCAGAATATGGCATTCTAGATATTATACTCTAGGACTGTACACAAATCACTGCTCACGAATTCAAAATCTTTTGTAAAATGTTCTCTATTGAACATATTACTAGTATCAGTCAGGGTCAATTTAACAAGCTGAATGGTTTGTGGTACTTTTAATAGAGTTTTGATGAAAGCATGTCATAAAATTTAAGCGAAGAAACACTACACAAATTCTAAAGAGTTTACCGTATAGCACCAAATCCAAATACATTGTTAAGCAGATTGTCAGGAAAACTGATGTTCGTATGAAAAATTAAATCGGTGTTGAACAAGTTGTTACCAAGTCAGAAAGGAATGACAACCGATAACAAAAAAGGCACTAAAGGTTTCAAGATTAGTGAAAATTTTATTCAGCGTGTATAAAGATGAAAAAGAAATGTGGGTAAAAAGGCGTAATAAAATTACGATTCGAAAAGATGGCATACATGGTAAAAAGAACAAAATAGGAATATAAATATATTATAATCGGTAAAAGAATAAGTTTATCTAAGAAAGACCCTAAAGAAGGAAAGAACATATGAAAGTGCTGTATGATGTTTTTGGTATACCAACACCCCAAGAATTCGTTGAATGTACAAGTACGATTCCAAAAGAAAAAAAGGAAACACAAAGAAAAAGCTAGAGATTAATCCTAAGCGTAAAACTTACAAAGTTAAGTAATTTGGCGAAATCGACAGAAAGAGAAGTGGGTGATCACTAATAAATAAAATAATATATTAATAAAACAAATGTCAAAAGTGGGGATGTTATAGAGTAAATAAGATACCACCGGTGACAAATGGACTATGAAAGAGATTTAAATGAATAATTCTAAATAATCTTAAAAGCCGTTGGAGTCAGTCTTGAGTATTTTTTATAAACGTCACGGCGAGTGTCTAACCAAGACTTTTATATTATAACCGTTAGAAACCGAGTTATAATATTTCCTTGTTTTATTTTTATAATTTAAAAATGTTAAAATATCTTTTTTTAAATTAAGTTTTTTATAAAATTTCAATTCTGTGCTAACTTTGTCATCGCGAACGCTTTTAACTTATAAAGATTTCTGTAATATATCAAGATAATTCTTATCTTAAAATCCTTGCAGGTCAAAATAACCTGGAAAGCATATAAAGCACACAGTACCGATCGATAATAGTGATCAATAATACATATATGTACCTATAGTTATGTCTGTTATACTAGCAAAACCTGGCTATAGTTGTAATAAATAAGCTAAGAATGAAATAAAAGCTTAATGACTTTTCTGTCCTGATCTCCAGATTGAAATTGAACTGATGAAATCTTTTTTCTAAAATACAAAACAAACGTTGCTTTTTTTATGTACATACGTTTCTTTTCCAAGCAAACGTCTTTACGTTTTGTTTATATAAGCACGAAATTAGATTTTAATGTTTCGGTTCATATGTACAAATGATGTTCAGTGTTTCCTAAACTCTCTCTCTCTTTCCTTCTCTATCTTTCTCTTTCTCACACACAGACAAGAATCTGGTTATATACTTTATTTTAACTGTATAGTAAGCATTGACGTTATGCACCCACTATTTATCGCTATATCTCCTGGATTACGTACTCTCCCTTAAGGACTTTTGCTATATATGTAGAGATTCATGACAAAATACAAAAAAGCGATCTGCATCATTATAGGTTCTGATCTAACACCTCCGTTTCAGTCACTTTTTCACCGATTTAATCTAGAATACTTGTCCTTTTTTTTTTATAAATAATTTCATGGTAATTGTTTTGATGAGCTTTCATCGTCAGTGCATCGATTTCATGGATTGGCTGTTAGGTTTCACAATTTCTTTCGTAAAATTTTCTTCTCTCGCACTTTTCGCCTATAGAATTCTCATCGGTTTTCCTTTGTTCATGTCAACTATGATCATCAAAAATCAAATTCAATGCCAATCATTATCTTCTCCTTGTTCTTTAAATGAGCTGTCGATTTCTTTCCATCTCAGAAACCTCTTGAATTCTTGTGTCTTTTATCCCATCTTTTAAGGGTGAAATGATTAAAAAAAATACAGCAAGTTAAAATTTCATTTGTAGAATTTAAATTGATTCGATTGTAAAAATTTACGCACAACTCTCCTGGAGTGATAATATCATATACAGAGAAGTAAGCATTTAATTTTAATGTTCTATTTGTTCATATAGTAGAATAAAAATTATCTTCAAAACTCTGCTTCCAAAAATAATATAGTTATTTTGGGGCGAAATACAATAATTTATATATATATATATATATATATATATATATATATTATTAAATTATTATATATATATAAATTATATATATATATATCTGAGATGAGGTAGTATTTTCAGTATTTACAATATTCGGACTGTTGTCCTCATCGTTGTTGGACCATGTGTTCATAAGGATATGAATGTTGTTTATAAATAATTTAAATGTAGATGTGGTGCTGATTAAATAGGCCGGACGATCCAAAGATTGGAGGTTTGCGTGTTACAGCATGCATTCTGCTCTGTTCGTGAGCACCGCCCTACCTCTGAGTGTTCACAAATGTCTGAATCTGCCATTGGTAAACATTTGTTGACAAGAAAGGAATGTGGTGACATTTACTTTGCAGATTGCTTTTCAGTTTTGCACAAAGGTCGTTCTCTATTCCACCTGGAGGCTATGACGATACAGTGAAACCCTTCTTCTCTGTACAAACAAAAAGATCTCAGACTCCAAATGGATTTATTCGGATCTCTTGGTGAGGGTTTATGATGAGGAATTTTTTATCTCCCCGCTTTTCTGAACATTACCAATTTTTCATCCCTGAATTTTAAATTTTCTTCCGGCGTATACCCATGACTCTTTCTGTCGGACGAAAGAATTGCCACGGGTTTTCCTGTTTTTAAGCGGGTCTTTTGATCTTTTTCGAATTTGTTTTTTATTTCAATTGTTTTTAAGCGATATCAATTGGAGTAGATAGACTGAACTATCGCCCGGTTCACACTCCACCCACGTCTATTGAACAGGTGTAGAGGCTCATCCCTTGTTCCCTGTTTAGGATGTGGTTTCCGGCTTTCTCTTTTCCAATCTTTTCACTCTTACATAGCCCCCTGCGCACCAGTGGCCTTACCACCTTGCCCGGGGTGATATGATTAAAAAAAAAAAAATCATTAATTTATTTGATGTTATAGTTGTCATTTTTCACCATGGTCCTTCTCCTTAAGTGTATATATATATATTTGACAAGACACAAAAGTGTTGAAACAAAATGGCTACTTTTGTAGTGATATAGTAACATATCCATGTTATAATTTATGAATAAATAATATTATTAGCTCTACTTTTGTATTGAGCACTTTTTTAAAAATAGTGTTTCTTTTGACAAGGAATATTATTCCAACATTACTTGTATATATATATATTGAGACATATCTGAAAATTATTCAAACTATGCGTTTTGCTTTTCTATAGCATGCGTATGATTGCAATGTGCGCCAGTTAAGAAAATACATCTACCGAGTAATAAATTGAAAACTGATTTGATTTATGGTATACATGAATTTTAACATGCTTATTTTGTCTTTTCAGTCAGGAGACCAGCTTCCAGAGTAACCAAGAAGTAAGAAAATTCAAGCTGTGCTGCTAAAAGTATCTGCCAAACACCGATACCCGGAGCTCGTCAACTCTCTGAAAGGAGTCAGAAGGAATTACATATCTCTCGGATAGGAATTGATAGATTTACTTAATTTGTGTCAATAAAAAATAAAAGGTTTCAGTCATTTATAATGGTCCCCATATTGTGAGCAAAGTGGGTCTTATCAGCTGACAATATCAAGATACTAAATACAATGGTTAAACCCTGGACAGGGTGATTAATCGGATGTATTTCAGCAGTGCTTTGTTAATTGGATCACATGATGCAGAGATTGTTGCTGCAAAATATATTATCATGTCATTCCTAATATATATATATATATATATATATATATATAAATTCAGTCTCAGATATTCATTAAAACAGGCTCCGAGTTCCACTTGCTAAAGGCTCTCGTAGAGACAGAGATTTGTTTTATTAAAAAACACTTGATTGTTTTTCTCAATTGAAAATATGGCGTAAAATATTTTCTATTGAATATCTTTATTATAAATTATTATATTATGCACTCATTAAACTTAGGCATATATCGGGCTATACATCAGTATACACGCTTACAGTTATTTACGTAAGCAAGAAGTATATACATATACATTTCGAATGAACAAAACACCCCCATATATATATATATATATATATATATATATATATATATATATATATAAAGTGAGGCAAATGTCGCACTTTTTTATTTAATATTTAAAGAACACTAATAAAATAAATTACAGTAGTTTAAGAAAATTTATAATTATTGTCACAGTGAAATATTTATGATTAACGAACATGATTTAACACGTTAAAAATGTCCCGTTTATGTTCAGTAAACACTGAACATATCACCAACATTTCTACAATTCATTTGACACATTTATAGATTAATTTCAAAAATGTTTACAGCAATTACATGTTTTAATTCAAGAACTGTTTTTCAGTTTGTAAACACGGAGCGTACATATTCTCTGTGTTGTATCGATCGGAACTCTAATTTCTTAAAGTACTATAAAGAATTGTTTTACAGTCTAGATTGCTTCACTGTGTAAACATAAGAGATAGCTGGTTGGTCTTAGTATAATCTGAATATAAATATATTGTCGTTAGTATATTACTAATGTGTGTATTCGTGTTCCTCTTAATCGTTACGTACTTTTATCCTCGAATCAAATTTTGATTAGAGACGAGTGAAATCGAAATCGTATTTTTCCCCTTATAATTTAACAGTATAGGTCAACCTTCTTGCCATCATTTTTGCCTTGTTAAAGATTCCTCTTCAGTAGCCGTCTCAAGAAATATCACCTGAAGAACAATACTGTCAAGAAACATGAAAATTTTAGGGGAGTAATATATTGCTTTCATAAAGCAATGTAATAGCATATATATATGTGTATATGTGTGTCTGTGTGCTTTAATAACACAGAATTTAAATTTGTACAAGATGGCACATTTCAAACTTGTATGAATAAATAGACTCAATTACAGAAATGCAAATTTATTTTAAATATATACAGTATTTATATACTTCTTTCTTAAGAATTCAAAGAAAAATATTATTGTTAGCTAGATACACAAGTTAATAAAATGCATATTTTATATGTGGGTGTGTCAACTATACTGATTCGCTATTCACCTAAATTCTATATGATCTAACTTAAACAAATACATCAATGTCTACATCTTGATTAAAATGTACTAAATTGTTTTAAGTTTTATGTGACTGCAAGTGTATAAATTTGAACTGTCTGTGATAGATATGAATAGACCGTATATATATCGCTTTTAATCGATAGCACAATAATATTCACACATATATACAGTAAAAATAATTCAAATGATGGAGGCCATCTAGATTAAATCAAGAAACAGAAATTATACTGATTGGAATATAAAATTTTGAGATTTTTTTTCAATTTTTTGAATTTGCCACCATTTTTTTGATCGACACATTTGTAAACAAAAGTTAATTCTCAGTTTTAAAAATCTTGCAAAAATAAAATATACATCTGTGACATACTATTTTTAGAAAATTATCAAATTAAATTAATCTGATCTACGCAAGTATTATTTATAGCGTGAAATTTAGAATAAAACTATTTCTTAATCACAAATTTGAATCTTTTGACCTATCTGCGTCGTAAATCTAGAATTTGTTCTTGATTAGAGATAAAATGTATGGCGTTTATATATGACAAAATTGTACAAACCTTTTTTTTTTTTCGGGTAAGGGATGAAACTCTGACCTTTTAATTTGCACATAGAAATTACCATATAAAAAAAAAATCAAATGCACAAAAAAATGTTTAAATTATTTTTAAAATATGGGTGCAGAACGACTTTTATTGAACTTTTCAATTTTCAATAAGCAACATAATCATCAATTCTTAACTGAAACATCAAACTGCGCTAGTTCTTTAAAGATTTTTAAAATATTTTAAATCTTTATAAATTATTATAGTAATAAAAAAATTATTAATTTAAGCAATTAAAAGCTTATCAAATTAAATAATATCAGAGTTTTATTTAATTTTTTATTTTGCTTTTTGGAGCTGATTTTCGGATAGAGGGGACAAATCTAAAATACAAAAAATAGATGATTTATATTTTCCAATGAGTCCTGCATTAACTAAAAAAATTATAGGCCACAACACTGACATTTATTAAAATTTCATGGATTTACGTGGAGGTGGGTAACAGAGCTAAAAATAAAAATATTTTTATCAAGATTTTAAAAAAATAATAATTTAAAAAATAATCGCATTTATTTGTGAATGAGTACTGAAAGTTTCATTAAAATCCGACAATTATTTGATTTTGAGAGAATTTCCAAATTAATGTGTTTGCCAACGGAAAAAAGTGGCTAATGTAATCATTACGTTTTCCATTGTAAACAATCGTAACGTTTTGATTACCCGCTAACTCAAATCAAAACAAGATTTTTTGCCAAAATTTCGAAAATGTTAGAAGGGATTAAAATTTTTTTAAAAGTAATTAAAATTACTTTGATGTTTCCTCATAATAATATAAACATTTTGATGGTAAACGTTTGTTTTATTAAGTTTGGGACCATTTTTGATTCATACTATTCTCTCTTTTTTTATCGATTAAGTGAAGGTACCTATATATTTCTTTTGACTATACTAAGTATGAAAATTGTGTACAACTGTGTATTTACTTACCATAAATTATTAACTCATTGAGTTAATGTGATGAATAAATGTGCAAAAGCACACAAGTCGGTGGTGGAAAAAGAATTCTTCATCAAAAGAAAGAATTAGTAATATTTATAATAGCTCTATTTGATGTCAGACGCCGTTCTAGAGACTCAACTCATGATATTCATTGATGTCTTTTAAAAAAAAGGCGGTTATTTGTTATGGGAACATAATGAGATTAAAAATAAAGGAAAAAATGAAAAATAAATAAGACGAAGTTAGAGAAAACAGAAAAATATATATAAATAAAAGGATAAAATGTCGAGTTTGAAGGAAAGTAAGAATTAAAATTGTATGATTTACGATGGTCAAATATAAGTACGATAGAAAAATGGAACTGTAAAAAAGAATGTAACTCGTAAGGATTAAAGATTATAATAAGGAACGAAAGATAAACGAGAGAAAATAGGAAGAAGAAATAAAAAATGAAAAAGAAGAAAGAAGGAAAAAGAAAACAGGAAACATGGAAAAGGAGTGAGGTGAAGAAGGAATAAAAATAATTCATGAAAGAAAAAGGCTGAAAAGGTGAAGGAAGATAAATGAAAATTATAAGAAAAAAATGGACGAAAGAAAGAAAAAGGAAGTTCAAAGTTAAAGAAGAAGAAAAAGAATAACGGGAAAAATGAGAAAAAGAAGAAGACGAAAATAAAATAAAAAAGAAGAAAGAAGAAGAAAGATGAAATAATTAATTCAAGAAAGGAATGAAGAAACAAAAAGAATTGAAAAGAAGAAGAAAGACATATATAAAAAAATATAACGAAAAAAAATAACAACCAAAAGAAAGAAAGGGAAAATTAAGTGTTAAAGAAACAAAGAAAAGAAGAAACACTTAAAGAGAAAAAGGAAAGAAAAAAGATGAAAAAATAATGGAGAAGTAGAAGCAAATAAAAGACGTAAAAGAAAAAGAAGAGAAGTAGAAGGAAGGGAGGCAATATCTGAAGACTGGAATTTCAAGACGTGAAGCGAAAATAAAGTTGTGATAAGTGATAATGACTTCAAAGGAAGCGACAAAAGATATCTCCAACTGTGAGTGCCGTGAGAAACACATAAAACGCGAATCTGAAGATTTTAAAGATAATAAAGGAAAGAGAGTGACTATTATATAGAATAAAAGTAGGTTTTGAAATGCTAAAACAAAAACAACAAAAAACAAAGACAAAATTGATATCAAAAGATGAATAAATGATACAGTAATTTTTAAAGAAGATAAGCTCTGATAATAAATGTTGTTAATTATTTTATGAGTTTACGAAATGTGAATTAAATAGCGGTAGAATTTGTAATAATAGGATTTAACTACAGTAATCTTCAACTATTTAAGAGCCTCAATTTGTGCCTCTCGAGTCTCGAGTCTCTCAACAAGACGTACGAGAATGTAATAATGGCAGGACTGTTTTACAATAACTGATGAATCTGTTATTGCTATATGGGAGTTTTATCAAATGTTTGTATAACAACATTTTTTCTGTAATTTCTTTTTGAAAATTTAACATGGACTATATAAATACACTCAGACTAAATTACAATCTTGTATAAATAATTATGTGTGAAAAGGGGGAGATAGCCACAAAACACTTCATTGTGAACCCACATTAAGTACAAAACAACGAACTGCGGTTGAAAATAATACTGTATAATAAGCTTAATAAAAGCAAGTGAAAATTTGCTTCGTTTTCTTAATATTTCGATGTTTATTTTCACTATTGCAAGAAGAGTGCGATTAAGTTAAAGAATCTGGAAAAAAGGAATGCGGTATTTAAGCTCCGAATGATATCAGAAAGATCGGCACAGATACAAAAGGATGTATACCTATATTTTGTTAAATATGTATACCTATGTATATCGGGTGTGCGTTGTGGTGCACTGGATATCAGAATGAGAAATCGTGGAGGCGAGTTCGAATACCAGTTGTATTCCTTGCATTCACTTACGCGCAAATACCCTTGGGAAAGGTTTTAATCCGTCTCTCTCCTCCAATTATGGGTTAAATGACAGGACAGATTTGGTTCTATAGCCTTGCCTGGCAACCAGTCTACTGGAGAAAGTAATGGCAACCTACTGCGGGATAATCTTCTGCCCACTCAGTCATGTCTCTTTCAAGGCATGATCGCCGAAGAGTGTATCACGTATGGCACTTAACTTACTGACTGAATATAACAGTTGGAAACATGATTAACGCTTCTACTGGTCATAAAGTGAGAGATCAGTTTTACATAGTTATGAAGTATTAAACTGATCCCCCACTAATTGCTACTTAATAATATAATGCATCTCTTTCCCCCTCTAGCTATGAGTCAAATAACAGGACAGATTTGGTTCTATAGCCCTGGCAGGCAACCAGTCTACCACAGAAAGCAATGGCAATTTACTGCGGGATAATCTTCTGCTCACTCAGTCATGTCTCTTTATCATGATCGCCCAAGCATAAATCACATATGGTTCTTAACTGACTGATTGATACCTTTGTATGCCAATGTTTTATAGATTATTTAAGAGTATTTGATAAAGTACATGACAAAGAACTGACGGAAAGATGGAATTATTTGTGATGGGTTTTAAAACAATTCATAACTAGGAGCAAACCGCCTGCATAAAGATAGAAAATGTATTCTGTATATACACAAAAGTAGAAATAAGCGAGAGACAGGGATATTTCTTCTGGCCAGACTTGTTCAATGTTTACTCTAAACCAATCTTGAAGGCATTAAATGTCATACCAGAATTCATTATTTTTATTTACTTTTGATAATCATATCACCACAAGCAAGGCAGTCTATTGCCGCTGGTGCGCAGGGAGTTACATATGAGGAAAGTTATGAGAAAGAGTGACAGGTTAAGGGGCGTATCAGGAAGTGTGTAAGACAAGGGTTAAGATACTGAGGGTAAAGTGGACAGAGAAAGGTGCATGAGAGAGAGAGAGAGAGAGAGAGAGAGAGAGAGAGAGAGAGGCTGCAAGTAAGCAAGATAGGAAATGACTATTGACTTTACACTTAAACTCCTGGAGATTGTAGCTGTCGGGGAAGCAAGTAAACAGGCGGTAAGTGCGAGAAAAGAAGCTGGTGGAGTAGAATTTGCGTTTAAATTTTATTGATTTCACAGTAAAAGGATGGGACTTAGTTGCTAATCTTGTGACTCGAGCAAATTCATGCAAAGGGGGAAACAGAGAGCTACGTTCATCGGAGCAAAAGCCGTTAAAAGTACCTGTAGAAGAGACAAAGAGAAGCCACATTGCGCCGATGAGAAAGTGACTATATCTCGGCTTCCAGGTCGGGATCGATCACATTACAGATGCTCCGTTGGATTGGCGGCCATAATATTATCGTTAAACATACAGATCACAGTATTGGTAGTAGACACAGGAAGAAAAATACACGAACTCCGACAGATGGTAATAAATACCAGTGAGAAGAAAAGACAAAACATCAATTGTAAGAAGACAGAATGTATAGTTGTCAGTAAAAGCAATATACCAATATGCTAATTACGAATTGAATATTTGTCAGAATCAAGCAAGTGCAAAATTTTAGATATCTAGGTAGTGTTTTAACAGAAGATGGAAGATTCGATACTAAAATCCTAAAGTGAATTGGATAACGAAAGGTGTCTTCTTAAAGCTAAGCAGTATATTAAGAAACAGGAAGATTTCAATAGAAATCAAAAAATAAATGCAGAATTGTTTTGTAATATAAGTCCTCCTATATGATAGAAAATGCTGAACAACATCACCACAAATCAGATGAACAAGCTGCGACAAGAGAAAAGTAAATATTTGGGAGGATGGTGAAAATATTATGGGGAGTGACGAAGTTTTACAGAAAATGGATACAAAATAGGCACTTAAATTTGGCGTCAAAAAGAGACAGTTTGATTTCCAAGGATACATAATGAGAAAAAAAGCTTAGAAAATTTGACACTCACAAGAATTATTAAAGGCAATAGGGACAGAAAACAGTGCATTGAATCTTACGTGTTTTCATTGATGGTTGGCAGTAAAGGTGTTAGGAGAGATACCAAAAATAAATAAAAGTATATTAAGATCTATAAAAGACAGGAAAATGTGGAGAGCCATGACTCCTCACATCCTGAAGGAATACGGCACACAGAAGAAACAGAGAAGAAGGAAAAAAGTATTTCCCACATATGTATGTGTCTTCAACTTCTCTGTTAGATCAAGAAGTTCATACCCGAATGGTAAAAGACAGCATTTATTTGACGCACCTAATGTGATGGTACAATAAAGCTTATCAACGCAGAATGTCGAGGCTTGTAGAGTTCAAATTACGAGCTAGACTGATACATTGACCTTCATACTAATTCCATTTGTAAAGGCATGAATCTGTCTCTTAGTGGTTATATAGCAGGGTAGCAGGGTTCACTAGCTTTGGCTGAAAACCACTGTAAGTGAAGGAAAACTTTGAAACCTAGACTGTTGGAAAAACGCTTAATTATCTAAACTTATTTATAAGTAGAACTTTTTGTGTGTGTGTGTGTGTGTGTGTGTGTGTGTGTGTGTGTGTGTGTGTGTGTCCGTTATCTATAGACTCCGAAACGGCTGAACCGGTTTTCTTGAAAACTTACACAGTTGCTCAATAAGCGTCTGTGAGTGTTTTTAGCTAGGTTTTGTGTCGAGGTACCCCCGTTAAATATTGAAAATCGATAATCTAAAAAATCGGGTTATAGAAGGAGTGGTCCGATTTTAATCAAATTTGATACACTCATAGACAAAGACATAAGAAACGATATTCAAAAGTTTCAAGGTTCTTACAATAGTGCAGAAAATCGATAATATATATATATATATAAAAGGCAAGATGTTTTTGTGTGTGTGTGTGTTTATCTGTCTGTATGTCCTTTATACAAATCCACAATTTTTATCAGATTCTCACCAAACTTCACACAAATATTCTTTCGGCTGAGTCTGAGCTCCAGAACCAGGGATTAGTTTTAAAGCTTTCATTACACCTGAGCAACGCCGGGCTATACTGCTAGTCTTTCTTAATACTACATGACAAAACATAAATAAGTCATTGACTTATTGACGCGCTATCGTAAATTAAATCGCGCATGATAATCATAAATAATGTAATTTAAATTGTTGAATAGTTTCTCTTTTCATCTATTTTGTTGTTTTTTATCAAAACGTTCTATGACGATATAATGTACAGAAGCTGAAGCATTATAATACATAAAAAAACAATTAATCCATAATGTTACTTGCTTATGTGAAGCGAATTTAACTTTCAGTAGAGTTTACAATTTTTTAAAAATGGATTTCAACGACTTTTATATTATATATTCTTGAATATACCAAGTTGCAGACAGGGAGAAAAGATGGATTACTATCTTTCCCAAGAATATCTATCAGAAATACCCTTGGGATAGGCAATAATCCGTGACGTCTCCCTGCTGCTATGGGTTAAATAGCAGAAGAGATTGGGCTCAGTTGCCTTGGTTGGCAACCGGTCTACTGCAGAAGTAATGGCAATCTACTGCTGGACAATCATCTGCTTAGTCAGTCAGGTATTATAAGAGACATAATCGCCCAAAGTTATATCACGTACGGCAATTAACTGAAATGAACTAAATACACACACACGCGCATATATATATATATATATATATATATATATATATATATATATATATATATATCCGAGTGAATACAGAACGAAGAATTCTTTCCACGTCCAAAACATTAATTTAAAACAGTGCTCGATATATAATTTTCTATATAGAGCTGTGAATATTTATTATAAATTATATTTTAGAACATGTACATAACTTCTCTATATATAATCGCTACGAAGGCGCGTCCGTTTCTGCATCGGAGTACCGATGCTTCGTCAGGCAATGTGGTACTGGGAATCCTTTTCATTTTTATTTATTTCGTTTTGTTAGGAGTATTGGCTGGGGGCGGTTGATATTGTGATATTTCGTTGACAGTTGGAATTTTTTGTGGAGAGTGTTAGTGTGTGTTGGTGGGTGTTAGCAAGATAATGTCGTCAGTCTGTGACCGTTGGAATTTATTAGTTGGTGCGGATATTTTTTTTGTTTATTTTTATTTTTTCAGAGTCTTTACAATCGGTGTAAGTTTGCATGTTTAATCTTAATATTGGGTTTAGGGAATCTGTTATTTGTCTTACATTTTTAATTTTTGATTTTTTTATATCATTGTTTGGGAATCGCTTTCTTTATTCAATTTTTAATTTTGAATCTTTGATTTTTAATTAGATCAATTTTTGGAAATCATTTACACTATTAAATTTAAGTTTTAATTTTCTATTCTCATATAAATTTCTATTCTCATATCTAGTCATATATATATATATATATATATATATATATAATGATATTTATATATATTAGATGACAAAGTATTTACGCTATATTTTTTTGTGAAAAGTTTGAGACAAATAGAAATCAGAAATAATCTCTATAGTTTTTGTTGCTTCTGCATCCTTCATCAGTGCGGTGTACTGAATGTTGGTTTATATATATATATATATATATATATAGATAGATAGATAGATAGATAGATAGATAGATAGATAGATAGATAGATATGAACAGAGTAAGATTGAGTGTGATACGAAGAGAGTAAGATAAATAGAAAGAGTGATACAAACATAGATAGATAGATAGATTTAACAGTAAATTTAGGGATTTCATATTTTCATAGAAAATACTTAACATAAGTACTTTGTCTATTATTTTTGGGGGAAGTATTTAATAACTTCATATTACAGTCAAAATATTATATTACACCCCCACCACATATATATATATATATATATATATATATATATATATGTGTGTGTGTGTGTGTGTGTGTGTGTGTGTGTGTGTGTGTGTGCGTGTGTAAATTAAATCGTTAATCTTCTTTAAAAGACAAATATTAATATCAGTCCTGAGTATAACGATTAACTCCATCCGTGTTGCTTTGAGGAGAGTGGAACTATATCATAATTTCTTTTATTCCCAGATCCAGAACCCTACCCCAGGCAGGTAGCACCTGTTAGAGTCTCAAATACAGGCAAATAGTTAAGCTCCAAACCGGTGTCAAAACACGATGAAAATATAAAGTAGATTCTTATTGTCAGAATACCAGCAATAGTAAAAAAAAAAAGAAAAAATATTACCAACAATACATTTAAAAGAAAAAAGAAATCCATATTTATACGAACCTTATATAACCCATTTAGGTCGATATGTTTGTATATGAATAAGCACTCCATTTTTATTCATTTATAGAGTGAGTACATTTTTAGAGATAATCCGTGTGTGCGTATTATATATATATATATATATATATATATATATATATATATATATATATATATATATAACTGTAATTTTATCTTTGAACACGTCTCAAAAAACCCACCGAGTATAAACGCGAAGGGGGAAAAATGGAAACAAAAAAGAAACAAACTAAGCACTTGAACATTAGTCAAAGTACTAGTCGAAAGAAAAAAAAAACCCCGAGACGAGGAACCTAACACGTAAAGCCCTCAATACAATAGCAGAGCAAATTACTTATTTACTTGCATAAAAGAATTACTGCTGTTTAAATACACAATGCATATATATATATATATATATATATATATATATATATATATATATATATGCACTGTGTATTTAAACAGCAGTAATTCTTTTATATTTATATAAAATATAAATATATATATATATATATATATATATATATATATATGGTCGTTTTTGTACATGTTAAAGTCCATTTAATCTGTGTATAGATTAATATATCAATGTATACATGTACATTCTGTTTCTGTTGGAAATGTGTGCACGTGGCTATCTACTTTATTTAGCTGCCCACTGCCTCAAATCAAGCGAAGACTTTCTCAAAGAAAACACATTTCTAACCTTAGTGATGCAGCGATCACGCATGCAGGTTTATGTAAGGGGGATAACTCTAAATGCTTGATGCTTTTCCGAGGCTCACAAAATTCTTATTTCTGTTTAAATCATTAACAAAATTGAACAAAACTAAGAGTAAATATCAAATAATATATTTTTTATATCGTTTTCTTTATCACTATGCTCTTTACGACATCTTCTGCAATTGCAGTCTCATATTTTCCATTATTCTTCATATTTAAGCACATGACGCTTAAATAGGAATATCATTATTTTGTATATTACAGTATTGATTAAATTGCTTCATCCACATGTAAAATTGATTAAAAATAATGGAAGCCCTAATAATAAAAATGAAAAGCCAACTCTTAATTACATTAACTACGAACACTGCCAAAACGTACTGACTGTGTTCAGAAAATTAAACTTTCGTGTAATATTAGACAGATACAAAAAATGCCCAACATATTAAATTTAAAAAAATAAAAATAAATAAATAAATATAAATTAATTTTATAAAATTGTTAATGACTTAATAAAATTACACTAAAGCACACGGATATGCAGAACTTTTGGACAGGTTTCAAAAACACATCATGCCAGAAAAGAAAACATGTACACAAACACAAGAACAATTAAATAAAAAGCTTAATCGCTGTATCTTGTCAGTCATTTTCAACAAAGAAGAATTGCTGCCCAAGTCCACAAATATAAGGAAGGGAAGTTCCACCTCACCCTAAACAGTAACGAATACCAACTTACAGACAAACAAATAATTACAAAAAAGGCAGGACCTGAAGGAGACTACCACCACCTTAAAATTTGTTGTTTTACATCTTTTTTTTATTTATTGCAGTCTTATCGATTACACCCTAAACTTTAGGATTGACAAAAAAATTTAGAAAAGTTTCAATATTTAAAAATTTTTTTTATGGGGGGGCTGATGTTTTCATACAACGTGATAGTAAATCGATCCTCCATTTTGGAATCACTCACCGGTACGACATTACCACCACCTGTAAATTGGTTGATTAACATATTTTTTTTACTTGTTGCAGTGCAATAATTTCCGATTGACAAAAAAAAAAAAAAAAATTAAATTTGACCTCTTCGCAAGTAGATCGCAAATAGACCGAATAGACCGAATTTTAGAGAGGGGGGGGCGCTCAGTTTTTCTAACAACACCTTGTAGTAAATCGATACTGTGCAATTAACTTTTTTGCTTGCGCATATTCAACAACTGAATCCTTTTCGAAATTTGTGAATAAAGCCATTCTTGGAGTTTTCGAGAAAGACGCCATCGTAAGAAATAAAGAAAACTTGTAAAAGACAAAAACAAGAGCAACAACTCGTCCAAAAAAACAAAAAAACAAAAAAACAAAGCGACCCCAAAGCGAGTGGTTACAAAATGGAGGATCGATTTACTACAACGTTGTATGAGAAACTGAACCCCTACTAAAATTGTTTAAATATTAATGTTTTTCAAATATTTTTGGATAATCGGAGACGTTATGTATTAACCGATAAGACTGCTTTAAAAAATTTTTTTTTAAAAAATGAAAACAACAAATTTAAAGGGGGTGTTAGTCTCCTTCAGATCCGTCCAAAAAAGCTATGCCAACTATAACAAGGAAACATCTACTGCCTAATAGCAGTGATAAATATATAAATCTATCTGGTTATTAATTAACAGAAGACCAGAAATAATTCCTTAATTTAGGTCGAAATTGTCATTTCCAACCAAATTTTGACCTCTCTTTTTTTTAAAAATGCCGACATTGGTTCTTTAAAAATTTGTTTAAAATTCACCGGAGATTATCAGTCAAGTTACCTATAGGGAAACATAAAATACATAAAAGCAAATATCTGCTACGACTCATCATTTTACATATCCAAACTCCTATCGACAAACTATCAAAATTTTTAACGATACCATTACCCGTTACCATGCAACCAATTACAGTATCATATCAACCCACGAATTACTTTATATTGTAAAACCTATATAAGCTTCCTAATGTACTTTAGCTTTACTTGATATTGAATGTTTACAAATATCCCCGTCGATCAAAATATCGACAAAAAATTGCCATAAGTGATACACGTTTTGGGCAATCATGTCTTACGCGCAAATACCCTTGGGAAAGGTATTAATCCGTCTCTTCCCTCCAGTTATGGGTTAAATAACAGAACAGATTGGGTTCTATAGCCTTGGTCGGCAACCATTCTACCGCAGAAAGCAATGGCAACCTACCGCGGGATAATTATCTGCCCAGTCAGTCATGTCTCTGTCGAGATATGATCGCCCAAGCGTGTATCACGTGTGGCACTTAACTGGCTGGCTACATGCCTATCTAAACGACTTACTTTACACCAACCCGACCATTGTTCCATTAGAAGTCCTTTAAATAAAAACAAAAACCTACTTGATTCTATCCGATCTAGTAGAAAATACAAGTATAGTATCCTCACTACCTAAAAGATAGAGTTATTTAAGAAACTCTCATCAATGCAAGAAAGATCCATAACATTTGAATTCAGAAGCATATTTTCCTGAAAAAAGTCTTTTAAGAGAAAGATGTTATCAATTTTAAAGGACAAACACGTTAACTTCTCGGGTAATGAATGTCTAATGTTTCCTGTATGGAAACGGTTATCACAATTACAATTATATCAGGTTCAAATAAACTCATCACGTACACGCCATGAATATTTTTATCTTAATTTGTACCTACCGCCAGAATTTGTAGTCTGAATATATATATAATCATTCAATTTAACGAATGTTTACAGATACTATTTAAAAATTATCACGGATTGCATAAAAATCTCTCTTCTTAATAAATATATTTTTCTTTTATTTTGACACGTGTCCTTTTTTCTCGACAAATCTGGAACTGAGTTTGGATGTTTATGAAAATATGTATTAGAGACTTAGTGTGTATTAGGTTTCTGGTTAGATCTGTGGATATTCACATCTTTCATTTTATGAATAAAATATAAATAACGTCAGATTTATTAAGTATTTGAAACATTAGGAGAGATAATTGGAAAATAATAATATAATTTTCTTTCCTGAGTAACTACTTTCCTCAGGAAAGAAAATGTTAAATAGAACATTCTCAACGAATTCGGTATTGAGCTAAGACGAAAGTTTTGCTGAAGTATTTAACCCCAATATAATAGAACGTTTCAAACAAAATGGAAAAAGGGTAGAGTGCAAAAACTTGATCATGGAATTGGATGGAAAAAAAAAACAATCGACTTTGGACGAAAAACTGGTGAAGCGGGTGGCAGTTGCAATCGTTCAGAGGGAGAAGAAAAAATGTAAAAATTGATATCCTTTGTGAGAAAGAAATGTTTTCATTATCTTAAATGAAATAAGGGAAGAAGAAAAGAAAAAAAAAACAAACAGAAATACAAAGCAAAGAAACAAGCAATCAAAATGTAAAGAAAATTTCAGAGAGCGGGAAAAATGAAAGGAAACGAAAAGAACAAAAGAAAAAATGAATGAAGAAAGATGAAAAAAAGAAAAGGAAATATCAGATGAAGAAAGATAAATAAGGATAGAAAAGAAAGAGAATAAAAATTAACGAAAATGCTATGAAAGAAGACAGATCAAAAGGGAAAGGAAGAAAAGAAAGAATAGATAAAAAGAAACAGAAAGAAAGAAATAACAGAATAACGAAAAAAGAAAGGAAACAAAAAAGAAACAAAAAAGAAAAAGAAAATAGAGTGAAAAAGAATGAACGAAAGAGAGTTTTAAAAAAAGATAAAAAATGTAACAAAAATAAATTAAAAAAATAAAAAATAAAAACAAAGTAAAGAAGATAAAAACAAATAAAACAAACAAATTCAAATATTAGAAAATATGATAAAAAATATCCAACTCGAAAATTGCAAATAAACAACGATTGATATCTTTGTTAAATCAGAAATAAATTTTTTTGGAGATATTGATTTGCAGGATTAGGCTGAACTTACTAATCCAGATTAGTGGCTACGTGATTCCAGGACGTAAGGATAATCTTAATCCAACGGAATGACTGGGCGTGACCAAAGGCTGGTCCCTGAGATTGAAAGACTGTCTCAAATGTCGTCAATAAAGTAGGAGAAAATCGGAATTGTTTTGCTTTGTCCATGAAGATTTACAGCAGATGGTCAGAGTAATAAACTGGCGGCTGAAAGGTTTCATATTTATCAGCACGTAACCTACCACAAAATACATTAGAAGATAGTGAATCATATTTTAAAGGAATTTACAAAAACACACACACATATATGTATGCATATATCCATACAGCATATATATATATATATATATATATATATATATATATATATATATATATATGTAGAAGGAGGCAGACTTATATATATATATATATATATATATATATATATATATATAAGTCTGCCTCCTTCTACATATCTCAGAGGTAGAATCGCCGACTGACGCCAATTCGGTCGGGTTTCAATCCTGGGTAAAAAGCAATCGGATGTCTAACCGTACTGAGGAGCAGTGATACAGCGAAACAGATCTATCTGCGGATGACTATATATATTTAAAATCTGATCTGTTTATGAGAGAATAATTCTCAATATTGAACATAGTGTGTTTTTTATATGTGAACAATATGGATATAGAAACCAATATTCCATAGAGATTGCTTATTTCAATTATATATATATATAATTTCAGATATATATATATATATATATATATATATATATATATATATATATATATATTGTTAAATATAACAGACAATGAATGTCGATTATGATTATTATTTGGTGGTGGATATCTTATATTAACGTCTCTGTAACCACTCTGAAAATGGGTAAAATGAGCCTAAAGCTTAGAACCAGTGTAATAAAAATATATCCAAATGTTAGACAATTTTTGTTTTAATTTTGACTTGAAATTAAAGCCAAAATACGATGTTTAGAACGGCTCATGATTAAACCTAACAGATTGTCTGTTTATTTAACAATATATGTTTAGAAAATTATCAGCTGGCTCAATACAATATGTATATATATATATATATATATATATATATATATATATATATAGGGGATACTGTGATATAGAATAACTTTATTTATATGAGAAGAGTGTTGAAAGATAAGTTGAAAAACACTTAACGCGTTTCAACCTTTAAAATGACTTCATCAGATTTAAAAAAAAACTTTCTTATTGATGGAATTACATAAATGTATGCGAAAAGACAGCTGAAAGCAGTGTCGGTTAAGCAACAAGAGAAAACGCTGATATGTGAAAGCTATATCTTTAATTTTCAACTTTTCTGTCAGGCAATATATTTAGACGCAAATGCGCAGTTAATTTCATCTAGTTTCCCGACGATTTTATTTTTTTATCGTTTATGTATTTAAATATTTCTCACTGCAACAACAGAATTTGATTCAATCATTTCCCTCCCTGCAATAGAGTAAGGCCACCAAGACATACAAGGGTACTGAGCGTAAAGATTATGAAAAAAATTATTTATTTAAGAGCAAGTAGAATTGAAGTGTAAAGGAAAAAACAATAGATAGTGATTGACATTGTATTTTAATTTTCGAAGATCAAATTTAACTGAAAAGCATGGCGCCGTAAGAGAGTTCTACAGGTAAGAAATACGAGAAAAGACACTACAAGCATAGAACTTACGGTTACATTTTTTTAATCATATCATCCCGAGCAAGGCGGTAACGCCACTGATGTGCAGGAGGCTACGTAAAAGTGAAAAAATTAGAAAAGAGAAAGCCGGAAACCACATCCTAAAAAGGGAACAAGGGATGAACCTCTACACCTGCTCAATACACGTGGGTGGAGTGTGAACCGGGCGATAGTTTAGTCTATCTACACCAATTTAAAAAAAAAAGAAGAAAAGTAAAGAGATTGGAAAAGAGAAAGCCGGAAACCACATCCTAAACAGAGAACAAGGGATGAACCTCTACACCTGCTCAATAGACGTGGGTGGAGTGTGAACCGGGCGATAGTTTAGTCTATCTACACCAATTTAAAAAAAAAAAGAAGAAAAGTAAAGAGATTGGAAAAGAGAAAGCCGGAAACCACATCCTAAACAGAGAACAAGGGATGAACCTCTACACCTGTTCAATAGATATGGGTCGAGTGTGAACCGGGCGATAGTTTAGTCTATCTACACCAATTGAAAAAAAGAAAAAGAAAACTGAAAAGATTGGAAAAGAGAAAGCCGGAAACCACATGCTATGCAGGGAACAAGGGATGAGCCTCTACACCTGTTCAATAGACGTGGGTGGAGTGTGTACCGGGCGATAGTTTAGTCTACTCCAATAGAAAAAAAAAGAAAAGTGAAGAGATTGGAAAAGAGAAATCCGGAAACCACATCCTAAACAGGGAACGAGGGATGAGCCACTTCACCTGTTCAATAGACGTGGGTGGAGTGTTAACCGGGCGATAGTTTAGTCTATCTACTCCAATTGAAAAAAAAAGAAAAAAGTAAAGAGATTGGAAAAGAGAAAGCCGGAAACCACATCCTAAACAGGGAACAAGGGATGAGCCTCTACACCTGTTCAATAGATGTGGGTGGAGTGTGAACCGAGCGATAGTTTAGTCTATCTATTCCAATTAAAGCTAATTCAAGTTTTAATAATGACTGCCTGCTAATCTAGTACTGCCCTTAAATTCTTAAAGTCTATGTATCATAGCAAATAATTAATCTGAACACTTACCATGAAAGTATTTATGGAAATGGTGCAGGGCAGCAACATTATGGCGGTGGTATAGTGACCGAATCAAAAACACCAAATCAGGTTCAATAATATTGTTAAATCTTCCTTTGATTTTATCAAGAATCACTCAATGCCACTTTAAACATTTCAAATCAGTTGTAAATAGTTGGCAGTTTAGATATTCCTCAATCAGTTTGCCGTCATGTATATGAACGTCTCAATATTACGAAGCTATTTCAGAACATTACGCGAGATTTAGGTCAAAGTTTTAGTTTTCTAGCAATATATATATATGTATGTATGAAATGAATTATTTGACCATTATTTTTTATCGATACTCGTATTTAAGTAGATATTCTGTTTTTTAATTAAACAGTATTATATATTTATATCTACCGGCCTGATTATTTACGAAACATAAAACAGAATATCTACTTAAATACGAGTATCGATAAAAAATAATGTTCAAGCAATTCATTTCAAATTGTCGGTTGTTTATAACTACATTTCGTTAAAATTCGTTAATTTCCGTAATATATATATATATATATATATATATATATATATATAAGTAAAGACAATAGGAAAACTTAGCTTAGCCGACGCGTTTCGTTCACTGATGGAAGTTGTAAGATTTTATTTCATGACAATATGTTTTTCTTTTGCCTTTACTTATATTGTTCTTTTCCAGATATACTCTATATGACATTTTTGCACACCCACACATACATACACACACACACACATAAATATATATAGCATATCTATGGCATGGTATTTATAAGCTTGTAGTGGTGCAGTGGATATCGGCTCGGAACGAGAAATTGGGGAGACGAGTTCGAATTCCAGTTGAATTCCTTGCATTCACTTACACGCAAATACCTTGGGAAAGATATTAATCCGTCTCTTCCCTCCAGTTATGGATTAAATAACAGGACAGGTTAGGTTCTGTAGCCTTGGATAGCAATCAGTCTACCGCAGAAAATAATGGCAACCTACTGCGGGATAATCTTCTGCTCAGTTAGTCATGTTTATTTCGAGACATGATCGCCCAAAAACGTGTATCAGCATTTAGCTGACTGACAGATATGTGTTATACCTACACATAAGTGTTATGGCTCAAGCTCAGAAAATATGACTAACCTAATACTTAGTGTTCACCGTCTCCTTCGTAATATTTTATTAGTAATTTTAACGGTCCAATCTCATTCTTAGTCCCGTGACCTATTAAAGACGTAGGAGTTCCAACTCTACTGCAGCTTTAGTAGGAGTGGTGATTTTAAGGGTGTGTAAGCTAACGGAGCCTACCTCTTATTAGGCTGGTTTTGAACTTATAATTTTCCTTCTCCTATGCTGATTTCTGTTTTAAGACAAGTTAGCTTGGCCTGCCCTGCTACTTAATGCAAAGTGGATTTATACCTTTTTTCTATGTATCAGCGCGGAGTGAATGACACCGATTCAAACATAATGGGAACGCAGTGACAAACAAAAATGCTTAGAAAACTAAGCCTTCACCAATCCGATGCTAAATCAGCCTTGAAAAACAATCATATTTTTCAGATTTATTAATCAATGTTTACTTTGGTAACGGATCAGATAGAAGAACTAGGCAACAAAATAATAACGGTTGATTAATTTTTCAATCATCCGAGGTTAGACCAATGAATCCCTAGTATCAATTGTATTTATTTAACCGACTTTGATCTGATATCTGATATTTTAAAATACCCTTGGGAACAGTATTAATCCGTCTCTTCATTCCAGTTATGGGTTAAATAACAGAACAGATTGGGTTCTATAGGTTTGGCTGGCAATCAGTCTACCGCAAAAAGTAATGGATACCTACTGCGGGATAATCTATATAATATATAGAGTAGCAGTCAAAGGCGAGAACCGACGGAGTGATGGCTCCAGGCGGCACTACCTGGGGGACAGCACTTCCGATGGAGTATATTATTTTTGTATTTATATAGCAAATACACCCAAAATTAAATATTAAAATAAATAAAATTGTATTAATTTTAGTTTTAAAATGTTTACATTAGGATGCTGGTAATTTAATCAAAACTGTAAAGGAAATATTAGATAGGGTTGAAATGACGCCAT